>VYZQ01023949.1:7237-22944 GCA_013400655.1 Mystacornis crossleyi
GATTTTCTACATACACAGCTAAAACTCTTACAAGTGTGCATTGGAATGTTTTAGTCTTCTAAAAAGCAAAAGTAACTCACATGAAAATTCTAATATGAAACAACATGACTGGCTTGTACTGACTTGTACAAAGACAGTTTTTGTCCTTTTTCTTTGTTTTCTGTATTTCTCAAATTATTAAATAAAGGAAAAGTTTCCATAAAACCATATCAAAAATCAACACAGAGTTCATAAAAAATATACCTGTATTTTAAGGATTTTTGATAAGCCTAATACAAAATAAGTGAAAAGAATAGCAAACATTCAATATTATTAAAGAGACAGAAGAGTTGCCCTGTGTTGCATTCAGCATAAATACACCTGAAATCAATCATGTAGACAGCTCATAGGAGAAACATAGTTAAGTTATAACTCATACAAGTGGCACAATTGTGTTGAATTGGCTTTTGCTAGTTAGAAATAATTGTGTCTGGTAGGAACAGGAATTAATTACCTAGCATAAAAATGAAGGAGTACACATTTGTTTATGATCAGATTTCAGGAATTTATAAACTCTGTCTTTTAATTCATGTCTGTTGCTCTAGTTTTGTACAGCCATGTTTCATGGGTCTAGAAAGAAGCTGGGACAAATATTTTCTACCACATTGCAGTTTCACTTTGCTGAAGCTTTCCAGACAACAAGCTCTGAACAACCAGAGTAACACAATACCGTTTTGTAATTCAAATTAAATATTTTGCATCTGCTAAGAAGAAAGCCCATAGTGCTAAAAGTCCTTCTGAACAGGTGCCAAACTGGCTGTTAACGTGTTATTCAGGATCCATTTCTAACTTACAAGTTGTTTCCCTGCCGATCAGAGGTTCACTGCTTTCATCTTCTACCACAGAAAACACATTAACCACATATTCTGTTTCAGGTTGCAGATCTTTCAGAACTGTTGTTCTTTCCATCCTACTTACATAAAACTATAAGAGAAGCAATGTTAATCACTGTAAGACAAACATGTTTGTAATCTTATCTCTAAGAAAAGCAGTCATTCCTAGTGAAACTACAGAAATCAATGACAAGGTGATAAATAAAGTCTGGTCCAAATTTTGTATACATTTTGCCTGACAATATACCATTATTTTTGCAAAGCAAGCTGTAGGGAAATCTCAGAGACACTTGTTTCAAATTCAGCTGCATCTACTTATCACTTACAGTGCATTCTCTTTTCATGCATGGTTTACACTTCTATATTACTAAAGAATATAAAGAAAGGACCTAAAAAAAGGGCCACTTTGGGAAAATTTCAAAATCCGGGATAATTTAGATGGTTACAGCACAAGGCATTAGCAACACCTTGCAGATCAGAAATTCCAGGAAGTAGTCGAATTGTAAAGCCAGTGTGCACTGGAACGACAGCTCAAACTTTAATCAAAGGCCAAATCTTGAACTCTCCGTGAGCCAAACATGAGTTAAGATTTAAAAGCCACGTTCAGAGATGGGAAGTTTAGAGCTAGGTACACAGAGGCACATAGCTTCATTCTTCTAAATACTTCATTCTCCTAAATACTATTCTGTCTGGTTAAAGAGAGTAATGAGCAATTCAGATTTATAACCACAAGATAAGTTTGATCCTGTGCAATATACAGTTTGGAGTCATATAGTGTTAATCTAAGCATTTCTTACAAACTGTATCCCCCACTGTCTTGTTTTCTACTAAGAAGAAAATGCATGAAAAGGACAGCAGGCCTACCCATGAGTATGGTCAGAAAATTTCTGGTACAGATATATTTCAACTAACATATGACAGTGGAATATGAAAATAAAGGAATTACTAGAAATAGAAGACAACTCTTTATAAGAAATATATTTTACTTCTGGATTCATGATATTAAAACAACTGAAGTCATATATATACCCCTATTTTTTTTTTAATTTTGTGTATCATTTACCGAAGTATGATATTCTTGACCCTAGGAGCATTTTTAATTTACTGTTATATCATACACAGCACAAATTCAGAATGATATTACTATGATCTGGAAGTCCAAGGTTATACTGGACAATGCCAAAGATGAACATAAAATACTAACCTGTTTAGGGCTACCTCCGGAGGCAGGATAATATTCAACTCTGTATCTATCGACACTCTCAGGAGGTGGGGTCCATCTCAGTCTGAAAGAGCGAGGTGTCACTTCGGAAATAACTAAATTTGAAGGAGGTGGCAAATCACCTGCAAGAATGAAGCAAATTAAAAAGATATTCATTTGTCTTATCAGAAGGGAAAAAAACCCACTTCATGTAGTTGCTTATATTTCTTTTTCCTCGGGAATTCTTAAACCAACTGCATGGATAGCTCACCTTAACACACTCAAGACTAAAAAAGTTCCCTGTAATTCCTATTCCACTTCCAACACCAGTGTTTCACTGAAGAACCATCAGCTGACATTACTGCTTTTCCATGCCCAGCTTTGGTTTGGGGCTGCCAGATATTAATAACTGCAAAGAGCAGGGCTGCTAAAATTTTCCTTATTGGGCAAGTATCATCAAAGAACATGCCACAATGAGTAAAAAGCTGAAACACTAAGAAAGGTACTTCAGGATTCTGGGGAGGAAAAGAAGGCATATTCAGCAATGTCATGCTGCGTTAGTTATAACATAGTCACTGCTGGAAGTAAAGGAAGAATCCCTGCAGGGTAGTCCAGGTGGTCTGTACAACTTCCTCACACCAGCAGCTGAAAAAACAGCCCACGGCTAACACAGTGTTCCCAATAAGTAATAAAAAGAAATTAGCAAGGCAAGCCCGTAAATGGAAAAAAGGATGAAATAGACTGAAAATGTGATGTACCTGGACCTTTCACACTGTTACATAGATTCGTGGTTACATTATCAACAATGTCAGCCAGGAAGGAGAAATCTGCAACATTGTAAGCATGGATGTCATCTGGATCAGTTGCAATCTGCTTCAGTTCATTTTCATCTGCATTTTTAATACCTTACAAGAGAAGAAGAAAGCAAAACCTGTTAGAAATTGTGACTGTGAAGCACAATACCATGCAATTAAGTCCCTAAACACATTCTTGGAATAAAAAATGTATGTACTTATATATGTGGCCACTCCTCTGTGCATTTAGCAGATGGGCAGGAGGGGGTTGCTGCAGGCCATCTCTTCATATAATACTTACCAATTGCATACAGTTCCACTCCCTCATCTCTGAGTTTTCGTGAAGGGGTTACTACATCATCTTGTGATTTGCCATCAGTGATGAGAACACCAATTTTGCGAGCTCTGGGCCTTAAGCCAGCATGTTGTTTGAAGTTGTTCCTTAAGATGAAATCCAAGGCCATTCCTAGCATGACACAAAGAAAGTAACCATCACTGTAAACTATTTTCATATAGTAGTCATGGTAAAAGAGACTATTGCATCCTAGTGACTTCACTCTGACTACACAATTCCACAGTTTACTTCCCTTTAGAAGCATTTTGAATCTAGTTGCAGCCCATCATCTAGACTTCTCAGCAACTGATACTATTCAGCACTTTCTTACCCATTGAGCATCATCCTCCTGACTTCCACTAGCCTTTCTTCTGGTTCCTGGTTGTCTTCATCCCAACCCTGACATGGAACTGACCTTTCTTCTTCTCATAGTCTCAACAGCAACACAAGCTCTTCATCACCCAATATCTCGTCTATCACATTTTTCCTGAGTTTATAATATGCCTATGCTAGACCTGTTCTCTTCCAACCATACTGAGTTGAACTGTTAAGTCCCTTTCATCACAGATATATTTGAGTCGGCTGAATATCAGGGTCAGCTAGTAGAATCGTTTTCACTGGAGCATAAGTAAAATCTTGGCACTGTAACATACCTGTTAGAGTATTGCCTCCTTTGTATGGCAAGTTGGCTACAGCTTCTAACAAAGACTGTTTGGTTCGGTAAGCATTGAGATTCCATTCCGTCCTGGGATCACCACTGTACTGTGCAAGACCTGGGAAAAAAGCCGTCATTTACTCAGTCATTATGTGCCTCTGTAGCAGTTATGCTCCATTTCCCCTCCAACGTATGAGAACTTACCAATCTGTACTTTGTCAGGACCAATATCAAAAACTTCAACAATACGGGCAATGAAGTTCCTGATGGTTTTAAAATTTGGCCGCCCGATACTCCATGAGCCATCCACAAGCAGCACAATATCAGCTTCTGCTCTGGTTCTACATTCTAAACCTGCCGTGTCAACCAGAAAAATATAGCCTTAGCATGATGGCTTTCTTTCCCCATCCTTTTAGATGACATATGTCATGAGTTAGCTTCCAAAATAGCTCTAGTTTTATTCACTGGCACTCTGTCAAGTATGACCTATTTGAGAGCATTATTCACACTAGTCAGTGGTTCCATGGCAAAAGCTGTATAAATTTCTTCATGTATGTTTCCTTTTAAAAATAAGCCTTTGCAAATGTCAAGGCCAGTGTTCTCTATTGTCATGTCATTGTCTGTTTAGGTCTTTAAAGATGGTTGATAACTTGATTTCAGAAGTTTTGTACAAGACTGCTAAACGAACCACTGATATGGCAATGAGCATTATCAGATTATACAATTTTATGGTATTTTAGTCTGTCACAGCTAAACTACTGATTAATTTTCAACCATGTAATAGTGGGATTAACGGCATATATTACAATCACTTTCAAATAAATAGCATTCCTCAATTTCCAGGGGAAAAAGACAGTAATACACATGGTATAGAAGTTTGCATGTACAGAAAAGAAAGAGCACAATTTGGAGAAGACACACAAGCACAAACATAGGTCAAGAGATATAGAGGGAACAAGAACAAACATTTATATTAAGCTGCAATGTTCTGAAAATGTAGGAAGTTATTTCAGATATCTTCAGTTTACAAATTACAGAATAAAATATGCATCATACTGTTTTCATCACAAGAAAAATCACAAAATATTTATACAAAACAGACACAATAATTTTATCCACAGCCATGTGCAAAAAAAGAAAAAAAATAAATAAACCAAAATCCTTTCTCTCTTTTTTCCTGTAGATTTTGTTACCAGCTGCAAATTTTCTGGCTTCCTGCCATCAGAGCTTCTGGTCTTTATATGGAAGAAATCCCATTGAGAAAAATCAGCCACACTCATCACAGTTGAAAGATATTGTGATTTCATATATGTTCCACAGAATTGATCCAACACTGTAGACTCATGAATATAACTATTCCATGTACCTGGGGGTTAAAAGCATGATCCTCTTCTGCACAGAAAATATAGATCTAGTCTTTAGTCAGGACAATAAAATCAGTTGGGAGTAGGGTTTAAGTCAAACCATGTTAGTTCAAAAAATTGCATGCATAACTTTAATATGGATGTTAAAGTTAGCTTTATGTACAATATAAAAGTTAATCTATTTTGACTTTTATATTTCTTCCAACGTACTATAGTTCTCCACATGGAAAATTCTAGGAAATGTGCCAGATCTAGGGTGATTTTTTCCCCCTATTAATAAATGATTTACTACTACATTTACAGTCCAAGATATAAATTCATTTTTCACATTAACCATGACTCAAATCCATGCATTAGTAAAACTAATTAGCTTAAAGAATATAACACTGAAGACAGAAATGACACCTACTGTAATGAAAAATAAGAAACCACTCGGTGCAATTTTTTGTTCCCAGTCTTATTAAAGCTTTAGTCTACAGTCACTGATGGCTGTTTGGCGGGGGGGGGGGGGGGGGGCTGTTCAGTTTTACCCTCTAGTATCAGACAGAGGGGGACACCAATTAATTAAGAAGTTTCTAAAAATGTTTCAATAAAGTTATATATGAGTATTTTTTACACAGCCCAGTGTGGGCGGAGGAGAAACAATACAGTCAGCTATCAGAAACTTATTTTTATTTAACTCTGAAAGGACTTTGCAGTTAGGTTTTTTCTCCTCACCAAATTCTTTGTAATGGTTATGCAAGCATTAAAATGACAGAGGAGAAAAGGCTTTACTTATTCGTGTATACTTGGCTGTTCAGAAGCAGACCTGCTTTTTTGTGCTGCCCGTGAAGGACTGAGCCCTGAAACTTTCTTCAGGTGGTATAATTGAGAGTATGGTGAGCACAACTATTAATATGCAGAGGCCTACTAACCACACCAAAGGGAGATAATAACATTGATAAAAACCTTGAAAGAAAGGTTTAGCTACACAGTAAGAAATCCCAAAGAGATACCAGAGAGCACTCTTCAATTGCCTTTCTGAAAAAGTCTCCTCCTACTATAGTAACAAACCAAAAGACTAAATAATGAGTGTATTGAATATAAACTTAAATAATATACATTAACACTAGGACATTCCCTACTATCAGATCTTTTTTCATTATGTCATTAGTCTTAAAAGGAAGTCACCATATAAGGACAAACAAAGGGCCAACAATCTGCTTAAAATTCCTTGTTCTACTCCTGTGAACACCCCTGTAGATGAGCCATGAACTCCGTTCAAGAATTTGACCTTATGTGATTTAACACAGATGTGGACAGCTTGAAAATGCAATGCAGATGGCTTTGAATAATCAGCAAAACACAGGTTGCCTGCATTATCATCTTTGTAAGATCATCTGAAGGGTGCAGAGGACTAGAATTGTGAACTGGGGCATGCTTTGTGGTCATTTCAGACCGGGGTTTATGTCATCAGGGAAGGAAATATAATGAATCCTGTAAACAAGTATGTATGTGCATTAGAAAAACAAAAAGGAAATGTAGTAAACTTTTGGTCTTTTTTTTAATCCAAAATACAAGACTGCCTTTTCTTCAATTCAGGCATATTTACCTCTAGATAAAAATGGCTCCAAAGTAGTATCTGAAAGGGTGGTCATCTCTTGTCCAACCAGAGGGTTGCTCTCTCCTCCTTCAAACATGCCGAAAACATTAACCTTATAGGTAGTTCCTGCCCTGAAATAGTTAAAGAGGTTCACTTTTGTAGTGCTGTATTTTCCCACTTCTTTTCTTACTAAATGTCTGCCCTTCCCACACTGTTCTCCCTTCCCCACCCCTAGTCCTGGCCACTCCCTCAGGTTTTCCCTATTGGTTCCGGTACCCCAACTCCGCCCATGTACGGCCCCTGCACCCTGAGACCATTAGTCCATGCGCCCTCTCCACCCCCCTCATCCCCGTATAAAACCCCAGACTCCCTGCCATTTTGGGGCTCTCTGCCTCTGGGAACCTGCACACCACGGTGTGAATAAGTTCTTGTGTGGTCCCCATTCAGAGACCCTTCTCGTTTCCTTTATCGCCACCGTGTTGTGGAGCCGACAGCCAGCCGGAGCACGAGCGCGGGGCCGCCCGGAAGGGCTACGGGAAGTGGAACAGCCGCTCTCCCCGAGGCAGCCCCGCAGCGCTCTCCGGGGAGGTTTGCGGCTTGCCATGCCGATGCAGAAACTGCAGACTGCAACGTACTTTTAACAAAGTTACTTGGCTAGTTAAATGCTAAACACTTCACTTATTAAATTCTCACAGGAATGAAATACCACATGGAAAAGAATGTGCTAAAACATGAAGCCCAAATACTAGCTCTTCCACAAGACATTGAAGTTTCAACAATTTAAAAGCTGATTTTACTTGCTATACTTAAATTTATAGCCTTCCTCATTCAAGTTATTTAATTCTCAGAAGAGAAATTGTCCAGGCAGCCAGAGATCAGGTTAGGAAAGCTAAAGCCCTGTTAGAATTAAATCAGGCCAAGGACATCGAGGGCAACAAGAAAAGGTTTTGGTATACTGATGATAAAAGGAAGACTAGGGAAAAGATGGGCCTCCTCCAGGGTAAAACAGGAGACCTGTTTACCCAGGATATGGAGAAGGCTGAGGTAATGAATTCTATTTTTTCCTCAGTCTTCACTGACAAGTGCTCCAGCCACACTGCTGGAAGGTCACAGAAGGAAAATGCAGGGACTGGGACTGATGCCTGGGCTACATCCCAAGAAGCAACCAGCAGGTCAAGGGAGTTGGTTCTCACCCTCTGTTCTGCTCATGTGAGACCCCACCTGAAGCACAGCATTCAGCTCTGGAGACACCAATATAAGAAGGGCTTGGACCTCTTGTAATGAGTCCAGAGGAAGATCAAAAAGATGATCAGAGGGATGGAGTACTTATCCTGTGAAGACAGGCTGAGAGTTGGGGTTGTTCAGCCTGGAGAAGAGAAGGGTCTGGGATGACCTTATGGTAGGCTTCCAGCACCTAAAGGGAGCCTAAAAGAAAGCTGGAAAGGCACTTCTGACAAGGGCAGGGAGTGATAGGGCAAAGAGTAATGGCTTTAAACAGAGAGTAGATTTAGATCAGACATTAGGAAGAAGTTCTTTACTGTGAGGGTGGTGTGACCCTTGAACAGGTTGCCCAGAGAAGTTGTGGGTATCCCATCACAGGACATCAAGGCCAGGTTGGATGGGGCTGTCAGCAACCTGATCTAGTGGAAAGTGCCCATGTCAATGAGGTTGGAACTAGATGATCTTTAAGGTCCCTTTAAACACACACCATTCTATGACTGTAGGATTCTTTGACTTAATGATTCTATTTTAATTATGTTTAGTATATTTGCCTAACAGATTTTGCCATGGTGTGAAGCCTGCTTTAAAAATCCAAGCCTCCAAGAAAATGAACCAAGAACTAAACTAAGCATCTTTTGAGAAACATGAGACAAGAAACTTTTGAGAGGAAACTTTAGAAGTCCCAAATATCCTCCAATATTCCATTTTCTTTCTCATATGTGAAATGCAGAATACAGCCCCAGCTTATATCTTTGCCTCCTTCAGTTCCTGTGAGAACACCACAAGTGATGTAAATGGGTAATCTTAGAAAGAGACCTGCCAGGTACCTTTCAGAGATGTCATACCAAGACCTTCATGGCTTATTGACAAAATTACTTTCTTACTTACGGTAGATTTTGCCAGGCATTTCAATACCAGATAATGATTAAACAAAATGCTAGGCTAAAGTTATTTAAAGGAAACAAAACAAAACAAAACAATGAGGGAATATCCATACCTAAGCTCCTCCAATACCACTGTGCTGTCGTATGGTCCCACTATTAATTCTCCAAGACTCCCATCATCTTCCGTAGGGTGGAAAGTTACTTTGTAGCCCTTCACTCTCCCCGGGGCAGGCTCCCAGGTTACTCGGAAACTTGACATAGTTGAATCAGAAGTTCTCAGGTTTCGAGGTGGCTTAAAGGGAGAAGCTGAAAGGGTGGGAAACAAAAGAGTTTAGATCAGGTCTGCACGTGGAAAAAAATCAAGAAGTATGCTTTTCTTGATTTTCATATAAAAATATATATGTAAATCCAGTATTAGTGACAGTCCTAAACACTTTTTTCCTTTCTTTAGGCATAGAGACAAGTATAAAGAGATAAAAGGTGAGATTCCTATCACTTGATTTTAGCTATCTAACCAGTATGTATATGGGCTAAGTCTATTGTTGAGGCTCTCTCTGCAGTCAGTGGACTGAAGGATAAATTGCCTGGCAGCTAAAGCAACTTCACCAACCACAGGTGTGGCAGTGTGTCGAAACACAACTCTTCAGAGGAGTGCCAGCCAAACAGCTTGAGGTTTTTAGGTCAAGAGCAGCTTCCTCAGCAGAAGACTAACAGCTGCCCAACTGCAGGGCAGTACTTACAGACAGAGTGGTTAACAAGCTGCTGCTAGCTTCTGCATTTTGTGGAACTTTTGCTTGTGTGCAACTCTAAAGTGCAGTTGTGGGAAATACTGCAGCAGTAATCTCAAAGTTGCAAAAGAATGGGAATTAGAGTAAACAGAAAGTTACCACTGTAGCTTTGGAATGAAAGACAGAGGAAAAAAGCAAGAGTTTGCCTTGTATGTGCTCCTATGCAATTGTCTGACTATAGCTGAAAGATCATCAATGTTCTCAAACTGTGAATTCTACTGAGAAACAGTAGATACACTCCCACTCACAAGGAAAAGTACAGATTCTCTGTCTCATCTCTCATTATACTTCCAGAATTATTATGACAGCTTCAACTAAAAAGATGACTCAGGCGCCACTTGCTTCCAAAGAGTGTTTACCACCACAGTTATTTAGACAGAAAGAGGAGAGGCATATCTGTATCAAGATGAAGAGTTCAAAAATCAAAAGCAGCTGGATGGTCTAAAATTTACCTCAGTATAATTTTCAGCTTAGAAAACTAGGTATTGGTCAAGAGCTGATCAAGTTTTCATGACTCCTTTATATCAACCACATTTTAGGTAAAGAAGAAGTCTTTCTTCAGCAACTGAGGTGCTGATATCTCCACTGTTAGGATATCTTTATCTTACTTCCTGTCCTTATTCAATATTACATATATTCAGAGAGCAGAGAATGGCATGAACTACTTAAAGAGTACCTCAGAGAATGGTACTAGTGTTACACAGGCAGAAACATCTTGAAAAATATTCTCTTTTGTTAATAACTTTCCATCTATTGAAACAGAAAACTGACACTAAATCTGGTTGATCTGAACATCTAGAGAACATTTCCTCACAAAATGTAAGACTAGTATTACATTCATACTAAAGGTAGAGTAGAAAATGAGTTTTGCTTTTACCACAAAAATGCCTTCACTGAGACTTAATAAATGTTTTAGAGTCTCAGTTTCTGAGGGGGAAGACAGCCTGTCCAAAAGACCATGAAGTCAGACTTCCACAGATGAATCTTCAAAATCATCTAATCCCCCTTTTTAATACCTTGGGTTTTCCACAGAAAATATGGTGACCAGAGAAGACAAACCTAAATAATAGGATGCTGTGTAGCTATTTAATCAACAAGCAAAAAGCAAATTATGAAACAGCTGACAACATTTGATTAAGTAGTCTGTCTTCCTCACAAAACACCTTGTTTGAACTTCTGATGACAGCATTTCAAAACAAGTCTAGTACTTTCAAACAGATTTTACACCATATTTACATCTTTTAATATCAACAGAAAAAGCTGTGCTCAGGCTATGCCACAGTGAAATTTCAAACAAATCAAATTCTCTTCTCAGCCTCTAACATTTTCTTCAATTTGCCTGTCAATTCATGATCTTGGCAGACTCCACCATGCTGTTCTATGTTTCATGATTATTCATTTTAAGAACAACACTTGCATTATGAAATCCTGTACAACCTTGTGGTACATACCTGTTGTTCCTTCTCCTTTTCTTGATTTCCCGTGTCCAAAATTATAAATTGGAACAACAGTTAGGTCATATGTAGTTCGGGGCTTAAGTCGCTTTAACACTATGCTTGTAGCAGGAGCGTTTACTCTTCCAAACATTTGTCTTCCTCCACTGCGTGGCCGGTAGTTCACACGATAAGACAAGACTTTCCCAGGTGAAGGCTGCCATGTAACTCTCATTGTATTTTCTGTCTCGTTGTCTACTGTCACAGTCCTGGCATTTGGTGACACTTTTCAGTGTAAAAATATGGATAAATTTTTACTTTATCATGTACCAATATATTCAAATGCGTGACTACAAAATTAGTTCTGCTGTAGTAAAAAATAAAATTGTCTTCTTTAAAATTGCACTATTTGATTGTGGGGAAGACACAGGGGAATCTCACACACCATTGTTAATTATTTTTAATTGTAATGCAGTAAACAAACAGAAGTGTGCTTTTCACTACTGAGACAAAAAAAGGGGCAAGTATAAATCACATGATGACACAGCATAATTGGGAGTTTTATTTAGTCACATTTTTCAGTAATCCATTAAACAATGGATTCAGCACTCTCAAATTAAAGTGATAAAGTCATTTATTTTCATGAACACAATGTCCTGTAGAGTTCAGATTTTCTAAGTTTTGACTTTACAGGTCTGATAAGGTACTGGTGAATGCCTAAACAGCTGGCTGTTGAACTCCATACAAACTATCCTGCAAATAGAGGCGAGTGACTTTCCAAATGCTTGGAAAATCACTCATCACAACATAGTGTATGTGCTGAAATAAGTCCATGAACTAATAAAGCATTTTCTCGACAAATTGCAGCACTCAGCTTCTAAGAGATATTTTCCAGACTGTAAAAATGGTATAAATAATCCCAAGTGAACTGAAAGGTATGCAATGCTGGCTGTCAGCCAAAATAAGCCATCTAGGTTTTGGCAAATCTGAACTTTCTTGGCATGGTGGAATTGGTCAGTATTTCATCACACAGTAAGGTAGGCTTTGTAGTTCTTAGGAACCGACAATGTCTAACTGTGTGTGTACCATAAAGATACAATATTAATCTCAGGTCTGGGGCTACTGATAGGCCTTATAGCAAGTTCCCTCAGTCAGAACACAGAGAGTCAGCACAAATGATATGGCTAAGCTGCCTACTTAACCTGGAAAAGCTAGGACAGCTAGTGTTGCTGTGCTTGAACAAAGAAGGAAGCCGTGGGACGGCAGTCTGCTTTGACTCTAGGGAGTCAGCTCTTACTAACAGCAGCAATCACTACTCTTGCAAAACCTTAAGAACCGCTGCACTGGGTCAAGGACAAAGGTTAAAGTAGCCTGTCTCCAACAGTAGTCAAAACAAATGCTTAAGACAGAGCACAAGAACATGTAAACACACATGATGCTTCCCCAGAGCTCTCCCTCAGGCTTTATCTTCACATGACCCCTTTAAGCAAACAACAGAAATGTCAAGCCTGATCCAGAGCATCCTTTCATTCATTCTGACTCCTTTACTTGCCAGTTCTTGCTATAAACCAACAAGCCATTCCCGGTCTCTGTGTTTTTTAACTTTCCCTACACTTCAGGAGAGGCTTGAGCCTGCTTTGACAAATGCAACATAATGTTTGGCAAATAAGAGAAATAAGAGCCCCAGAAATGTAAATAACAAACATCAAAATCACCCAGTGAGCCTGTTTGAGGACTGTGAATATTGGAAGGGCAATTGCTTGGAATGGAAACTCATTGATTCTGTGGGAATTTATCCCATTTTTCCTCCTTGCTCTATCCATATTTCCTCCACCTGATTTTCAGCACTCACACTAAACCTATGAAAGGCTGACTTCAGAGTAATATGCAGACAAAATCATATCTTAGCTTAGAATTAATTCTTGCTGAATCCAACCTATATGACATAGATGAGATTTTGTGGGCTTTTTAATGGTCCAACATAATACCAGAATTGACTGAACTGAGGTGGCATTTTGGTTTGGGAAAACTTCTCATGAAAAAACCCAAAACAAAACAAAACAAAACAAAAAAATAGTGGAGGAAAATAAAGGTCCATTTTCTTTAAAAAATTTATAATTTCATCAAAAACAGAATGTTATATATGGTGGTAATGTACTACACTTACCATCAGTAAAAGCCTCTCCATCTACTGGGTCTCCTTCTCCGCTACTGTAGGCTGCATATACTGAAACCTTGTATTTAGTCTCTGGCTCCAAGCCTTCTATCACAGCATCCACTGTATTTCCAGGGACTCTCTTCTCTCCCATGGTATCATCATAATGTGATTTCCATACTATCCTGTAATGGTTAACTGTTCCTGGAGCTGGCGTCCATGATAACCCAACTGTAGTGTCAGTTATATCTGTGGTAACCAAATTACGTGGTGAACCACGTTCTGCAAGAAAGAAAACAGCAAATTGTCTCTTAAATACAAATGGCAAAAGTTAGCAAAGTAGAAATGTAAAAGTGAAATGATCTTAAGAGCTAAACCAAACTTTTCCCATCAATATTATTTTCAATAACATACAATTGTAGTTCCAAGAGAAAATAGATGAATGTTTCAACAAAATTCTTAAAGCTAACTTTAGACTGTGCATGATCCTATCCTTACCATGTAAGATACTTAGCAGTCGTGCTTTAGAATATGCAAAATAAAAATGGCAGTATTCAAAGACTTGGAATGAAGCCAGTGTTTAAATGTGGTGCAGCTCACTTAGGTAAGTTTTAACTCTCAAAAAATGTTTTTATTTCATTCATTCATCTTCATCCTTATGTGTGTAACTTTTTTTTTAGGGTTAAATAATGTAGACTTTTCACAGAATTACGGGATCACAGAATGTGATGAGTTGGAAGGGACCCACAAGGATCACCAAGTCTATCTCCCGGCCCTGCAGAGCACTATCCCCAGGAGTCACACCATGTGCCTGAGAGAATTGTCCACACACTTACTGAACTCTGTCAGGCTGGTGCTGTGACCACTTCCCTGGGGAGCCTGTTCCAGTGCCCAACCACCCTCTGGATGAAGAACCTTTTCCTGATATACAGCCTAAACCTCCCCTGACACAGCTTCAGGCCATTCCTCTCATGCTGTGAGTGGTCACCAAAAAGAAGAGATCAGTGTCTTCCCCTCGCTTCCCTCTCATACCCAACTTTCCATAAACCAGGACCCTCAGTGGGTCCCTTTCCATGGCACTGCTTTCCAACATCTCATTCCCTGCTCGGTACATACATCCAGGGGTGCCCCATCCCAGGTGCGGAATCTGGCACTTTTCTTTATTGAACTTCATATGGTTGGTGATTGCCCAGCCCTCTAATCAGCCAGAGTCCTTTCTCTGACTATTTATTAGTAGTGTCTCTCTCTATTTATTAGTACTAGTATCTTCCAGAGTCCCACTTACCAGATCAGCTATTTCATTTTATGTTCATAACTAATTTGCAGTGTGTTTGAATCATGCCACACTTACTGTAGAAAACACTCTCCATCTTTCTGCTCATAAAATCTGTCCCTCTTTCCTCCCTGCAGTCTGTTTCAGGCAGCATGGAACAAAGGAAGCAGCTCATTAGTCTGTGAAATCCAGTTGTCAGCCGGATATGTGAGTCTCACCTAACACACCAGAGTAATTCCTCTGCTTAAAAGTGAAGCTCATTGGTCTAAAGTGGTTCAGTGAAAGGAATGCCTCTGTTTAACATTTAATGTACATTTATAACATATGTTCAATTCTCCTGTTGCAATGGCTTGCTTTTGATGGCAGGAAAGGAGCACTGACTGGTGGATTTAGTGCAACAGCCTCACCATAGCAAAATCTGCAGAAGAGCTCTATGAAACCAGATCCAGAGAGACAAAGAAGCACTCAATTCTTTGGTGTGTATTCTCTGTGGGATTTCTCACTGTACAGGACATTCCTGAGAGACTCCTGCTTAGCAAGAGAACTTAAACACTTGGGGTGGCCTCATGGCATCACAGTTAAGTCTTACCCTCGCTGATAAAAATATATCCTTGTACTAATCCATAGCAGCCACAGGACCAGAATCAAAATTCTTTGAACACAGAGGAATTCAATACTTATCCAATTTCCACTACTTAGTCTCATTGCAAGAACAGACCTCACTACATTCAGAAGGCTGAAGCAGTTTCAGGCTGAGCAACAAGCTGCTCAAAGTCATAGGCTGAGTTTTCACTTCTCGTATTCATTTGTCTTTTACTGCCACCACAATCTGCAACATTTCCAAACACAATCCCACTGGAGCAGACAAGATTATCTCTAGAAAGTTTTGTTTTAGAAACATCTCATTGCCAGTGCAATTTCATTGAAAGTGAGTCAACTAATCCCACTTGGCTTAATGATGAATAGAAATGAACATCAACATATCGAAGAGTCACCAACTACACAGAACACAGAATCAGAGGGTACCACAACAATCATGAAGATGACTCTCAAATACAGCTAACAGAACATGTGTCATGGGGGGCATCTGATTTTAATTCAGTCTTAGAGCCATTCCACAATGTTTTTCTGAAGACAGTTCTTTTTCCATC
>VYZQ01023950.1:0-25529 GCA_013400655.1 Mystacornis crossleyi
TTCTATGATTCTATGAAATGTAGAGGTAGCCAGGCTCTCAGAGCTTCTTGTTCCATGCTTTTTTCTGCAGTAATCAAACTGCCTTTTTTTTTTTTTAAGATGGCAGAGTAATAATAAATTGCAGGTTAACTTTTCCTGTCTAAATCCAGATGGAGTATCTAAATTTTTTTTCTTGTTGTGAGCAAATATAATGAGGTGAGAAAAATAGTAGGGAAGGAAGTTTAGGTGTCAAGAGAGAATTGAGTGGTATGTCTGGGGTTTGTGTCAACAATTAATTCACAACATACCATCTGCTAATCTGGTAGCTATTGTTTTGGTGGCATATGCCATGCAGCTGATTTTGTTTGGAAAATATTGAGTAGAAAATCTGAGTGAAGCTGCTTTCATTTGTTTTCATGTTTGTCTAATTGAAAGAAGCCAATGTGAGGTTTTTGCATGAGCTTGGTTTTTGGGAAGGTAGCTTGGTTTTCTTGAGGGGAAAGGGGTTTTTTTACCGTAATATAGGAGATGTTACGCGTACAGCTCTCAATCGGATTTTCCCCCCACATTTTATATGGGAAGTCAAAACAATTATATCACCACACAGAGAAAGCGCACTCGCTTATTGGCACATGCACCCTCTCCCAGCAGTTAGACCATCCATGCAGATAAAACTTCTGATCCAAAGTCAGCCAGGGTCATGATAGTATTTTCCAGATTGTGGTAGGATGGGTTTATGCCAGAAGACATTTGCAATATATTGATGGCAAGGATTGTTGGGTTGCTGCTAGTTCCCTAGCACTTCCCATCTTTCTTGTAAAGGACAGGTAAGTCCCAGGCATCAATGCCAGGGGAAGATCCTACACTGTACAAAGGACACCACTGGCTGAAGAGAAATTATTCTCCATATGAAGAGCTATGGAATAAGGCTTTGTGTGTAAAAAGAGAAGCAGAGAGGGGTGTAGAAATGGGCTTGGGCTTTGATGTCAGTGCTGGTACTTGGCATGAGTTAAGCATGTGCCCACTAACCAGATTAACTGTGCAGCGATGAAAAGCTTGGACTGCTTACTGTTTCTAGTTTTGCTTTATGACTGTGGGAAAGTGTTGTATTTTATCTTTAATGTGAATATTATGTTGCTATCATCTGACCCAACAGGATGTTGAAACATTTAATCCATTAAGGCTTACGAGGCTGTTTGGCATATTTTATAGGAGAGACTCTATAAAGGGTAGAATAGTAAACATCTGTGGTATTTCTGAGTCACCCATCCTCTTAATATCCGAGCATCTCTCCTGAAAAGAAATCACACAAAAACCCCTTCCTATTCTAAACCTGAGGCTGTTACTGAGATTTATTTTCCTTTTAAATAAATTCCTTTGGGATTCTGCATTCACTATTGTGCTTTGCGCCATAGCCATTCACAACCTAACAGCAATTTCTGCTTTTCTTGAGACTCACATGCCCTTATCATTTGAGCTGCAGAAGAGCCTCTGTAGAGAAGAGAGCAAAGCTGGTGCTGTGCCCCGCAGACACGGTTAGCATGCGACAGCCAGCCTGGTGCAGTCCGGGGAGCAGCGCTGTGCCTCCTGCCTTTGCTGATTGACCTCACAGCTCCTGCTTCTTTCAAGTACTGCACAAGAACAGAGCTTCGCATTGTCTTCAGAATAAAGATAGGGTGCCTCAAGCTACTGATAAGCTTATCCTTGCTTTAAAGACACAGTTACAGAGCTGTTACGGGCAGAAAAAAAGTCGTTTTGCATCTACACTGGGACTTCAGCTCTGGTATGACTTGTAGTGAGAGGGGCAGCAGCTATCATCACATGTTTGTTGGAGTTCTGATATATGAATGTGAAGTTCACATTCTAAAAATATTTTTTAAACGTTTTAGACATTGTAAGTTTCACAATATTTTAGTTAGAGTTGACAACTGGGACTTTTTTTTTGTACTGAACAAGTCTGAGGGAGAAGGGAAAGTAAAAATTAGTAATTAGAAGTACTTTTTTCCTCCTTGCTCAAAGCTAATTATGAGGGTAACCATTGTTGCACTGAGGAATGTGAAACAGTATGGCCATATTAAGGACATGAATGCATAAGAAACAAACAGACCAGCTAGACAAGGGTGGCATTGAGAGTATTGAGGGTTTCCTGTGTGGTTGTTGCTCTGCTCATGTCAGTCTCAAGAGTCCTTATGCTGATTTTCAGCAGCTTTTGCTCCTTTGTGTTGTTCCCTTTGAAAGAAAGCTATTTCCAGACAGCAGCATGCACCGTTTAGGACTCTACCACTGACAATCCCAAACAGTTTTAAGGCAATATGCATTTTAAAAACAAAATCTCTTAGTGTGAATCTTCTGTGTTTCATAACATTATGTGTATGTCTTCTATAATACTTGTTAGCCAGCTGTGTCTCTGTGAGACAAACAAATCGCCCAGCCCTGCTTCCCAGCAAAAATTAAAGCAATCATTATTCTTCAAACACTGATCAAGCTTATAAATCTTTTTCAACTGATTTCAGTATGGAAGGAAAAAGGCACTTTGTTTGGTTCTACTTTCATTTTTGAGTGGTAAATTAGTTCTGACTGGGAACAGAATATCAGAACTCAAAGCATCCCCTCTGGAAAGGAAAAGGTGGTTTCTACTACAAAGGAAAAGCAGAGAAACACGTGCAGCCCTGAATTTTCTCGCTACAACAATACACAGCCAGATAGCTTACAGTGAGATTTAAAGGCAAATTTGAGCTAAGACTGCATCTCCAAAAAGGAAGGGCAAGGGAAGACCTCTTTTCACTTGTAATTGCTCTGGACTTCCTTGCATGCAATGTCATAATTGCTCGTCCTTGGAGTATGCCAGTTTTGCTCCCTGGTCCGTTGCCAGAAAAGAAAAAATAACAAAGTTTGTTTTTCAGTTGGATGGGCGAGACAGTCTAATGTAAGCAGGGCAATGCAGTTGGAAGTGGAGGCACAGACCAGACTAACCCCTGCCTCAGTTTAAGCTGTGAGAACTTAAAATCCTTCCTAATGTAGGCACCCTTTCTAATCTCAGGCAGGGAACACAGCTCCTAAGAAGACTACAGAGGGTAGAAATTTCAGTTTCAACAGAACAAACTCTGTAGTAAGGGACTCCGACACACAGTAATATGGAACTCTTCAGATTTTCTGCACCTTGCAGTTGCCCTTTTATGTGTAAATACCACCACACAGAATAATAGAATCATTAAGGTTAGAAAAAACCTCTAAATCATTGACCCTGAGATGAGCTCAGTTGGTTAGAGCATGGTGCTGATAACACAGAGGTGGTGGCTTCAGTCCCTGTATGGGCCATCCACTGAAGAGTTGGACTTGATAATCCTTTTGGGTCCCTTCTGGTGTCTGTGATCTGTGAATCCAACCTTTGACTGAACACCACCATGCCAATTAAACCATAGCACTAAGTGCCTTGTCCAGTCATTTCTTGAACACTTCCAGGGATGGAAGTGTTGATTGTTGAACTTTATAAAATTTGCCTCAACCTATTGATCCTGCTTGTCTAGATCCCTCTGCAGATCCTTCCTACCCTCAAGCAGATCAACACTCCCACTCAACTTAGTGTCATCCGCAACCTTACTGAGGGTGCATTCTATCCCCTTGTTCAAATTATTTAATAAAGATATTAAACAGGGCTGGCCCCAATACGATCCCTAGGGGACACCACTAGTGACTGGATACCAACTGGATGCAGCACCATTCACCACCATTCACCACCATTCTCTGGACCTGGCCACTCAGCCAGTTTTAAGCCTGGAGAGTGTGCTTGTCCAAGCCATGGACTGCCAACTTTTCCAGGAGAATGCCCTGGGAAACAGTGTCAAAGGCTTTGCTGAAGGCCAGGTGGATAACATGCACAGCCTTACCAGGCCACCTGGTCATAAAAGGAGATCAGCTTGGTCAGGTAGGACCTGTCTTTCCTAACCCAAGGCTGTCTGGGTCTGATCCCCTGGTTGTCCTGTACTGTGCTGCATGATGGCACTCAAGATGTTCTGTTCCATAACCTTCTCCAGCACTGAGATCAGGCTGACTGGCCTGTAGTTTCCTGGATCCCCTTTCCAACCCTTCTTGTAGATGAGCATCACACTGGCCAACCTCCACGCCCCTGGTACCTCCCTGGTTAGCCAGGCCTCATGATAAATGATGGAGAGGGGCTTGGCAAGCTCTTCAGCTCCCTCACTACCCTTGGATGAATTCCATCTGGTCCCACAGATGTATGAGGGCCTAAATGGCTCAGCAGTCCACCAGCTACTTCCTCTTGGAGCGCAGGGGGTCTATCTACTCTGCTCCCTGTCTGCCAGCTCAGAGGGCTGGTTGTCCTGAGGATCACTGGTCTTTCTATTGAAGACTAAGCAAAGGAGGCATCAAGTACTACAGCCTTCTCCTCATCCTTGGTTACAATGTTCCCCTCCACAACCAATAAAAGATGGATATTTTCCTTGGCCGTTTTTATGTTGTTAATGTATTTATAAAAACACTTTTTATTATCTTTCACAGCAGTGGCCAGATCCAGTTCTAGCAGAGCTTTTGCCTTTCATATTTTCTCTCTTCATGACCTAATGACATCCTTGTACTCTTCCTGAGTTGCCTTCCCCGTTTTCCAAAGGTCATAAACTCTCTATTTTTTCCTGAGTTTCAGTAAAAGCTCCCTATTCAGTTAGGCCGGTTTTCTTCCACAACAGCTCGTCTTCCAGCACATGGGAATGGCCTGCTCCTGGATCTTTAAGACTGTCTTCTTAAAGTATGTCCAGCCTTCATGGATCCCTTTGTTTTTGAGAACTGTTTCCCAAGGGACTCCGTGAACCAGTGTCCTGAACAGAGCGAAGTCCACTCTCTGTAAGTTCAGGATAGAGGCTCTGCTGATCCCCCTCCCTTACCTCACCAAGGATCAGAAATTAGCATTTTGTGGTTGTTGTGCCCAAGACAGCCACCGACCACCACGCCTCCCACCAGCCCTTCTCCATCTGCAAACAGCAGGTCTAGCGGGGCACTGCCCCTGGCAGGCTCCCTTACCAGCTGTGTCGGGGAGTTACCTTCCAAACACTCCAGAAACCTCCTAGACTGCCTGCTCTCCGCTGTGATGAGCTGCCAGCAGATATCTGGGAAGCTTTGCATTACTTGCAGTCCGGCTCCAAGCTCTGGCACCTTCAGTCATCCTCTGAAGGCATCAGCTTCTCTGGGGACAGTACCAAGGTTCAGATTCAGGCGCATGTGTAAGGCTACGTGATAGCTGCCTCTCTGTAAAACTACCAAACATTCACATGTAATTCCCAGATAAAAGCCACAGTAAGTTTGAGCTAATTAAATTATACTCTGAATAAATTATAGTGTGAAGAAGTAATTTAAGAGGCAAGGAGTTCAGTGTTTCTGCTTATTTTGTAATGTTACTCAGCAGGACGGCCACAGGTAAAAATGGCCACCAAAGCACTGATATGAGATGTGTAAGGCAGGACATAAACACTTATTCCATTGCCTAGTTATTAAAAGTAAAGTTACAGGCTTCCTGGTGGGGAGTGGTTCAGCTGCCTAGGCCAATATGGCAACTGATTAGCATGTACAGTAGACAAAACACATTTCAATAACAAAACCCCAGGCTTTACTTGCTTGGGAAAACCACTGTATTTTAAAATTCTTAAGAGAAAGGCTTTTCTGAGCATTTGTGTAATGGATTGTTAGGAGTCATGTGTGCCTAAAAGTATCTGTGTTCTGTGGACAGCTGACTTGCCCAGGAGAACACAAAATGCAAATCTGATGTAAAATGTCAAAGAGCAAACAGGGTGTGAGTTAAGGCTTACAGCACATGTTTCTTCAGGCTGTTCTACTGTGCTGCTGTGAAAACAGAGTGCAGCATCTGAGCTGATGCTGATGAGTGCTCAAAAGATGCAGATAAATCCTATGACTTCAAATAAATGCCATGGTTTTCTCCTATCTTTCTGATGATACAAGACGCTTTATGGTTCTGGTTTGAACTGTGTGCCAGCAGTGATGATCAAGTTTCACTCATTTAGTTTATATTACCTAGGAGATAAGCAGTTCCCAATTTCCAGGCTTGAAGCAGTAACTCCCTTTCTCAGAAAGGAACTGTTGATTGTTAATTCCACTAGAAAGCTGGATCCAGCTATAATCATTCACTGAGACACAGGTAAGTTACATTTTCTTATTATAAAACACAGTTTCACTGAATGAGAAGTTGATTTTCTAATATTAAATAGGCTTGATAGTAGCCTCATGCAAATGTCCCATTAGCCAACATAAACCATGGACATAATCCTCTTTTTGTTGCACTATTGTAGTACTTTATAATATTACAGAGTTAAAAGCTGTGATGTGGCCAGTGACAGTTGCTTATCCAAGTGGAAATATTTTGACTTTGTTAATTCTTTTTTTATTTTACAAGGTGACCAAAGCACTACAACAGTAACAGTAGCCTGAATGGAGCAATAATACTTATTAATGTTGAAGATCACTTGCTGCCGAGGGAGTTTTTTTGTTTACATCAGGAAAGTATGGGAGAGATGGGTTATCTGTTTGGCATGAAGGTGATGAGAAATGCAGTTGTAGTTATGTAGGTGGCATATGGATATCATGACTTCTAAAAAAATTAAGTAATTTTGGCTACTTCTGAGCTTCATTTTTTAAAATTACACAGTTTACCAAGTAACAAAGAAAACAGTAAACTGTTTCTGCCCTCTCAAAATCCATTCATTGCTGCAGAGAAGAGACCACAGCAATTAGCAGCTGGCAAAGCATCACACTCAGCAGCTGCTGGTTTTTAAAGTAGTGTTTGTGGTTTCCCTGAATACAAAACAAGACAGGATTTTGCCATAGTTTAGAAGTTATATTTTCAAGGACTTGAATGTTTGGCAACTAAGATCCTGAAGCCCAGAAAGAAAGGAGATTTGTCCCAAGCCACTGCAGAAGCCCATGTGAAAGTCAGATGTAAAAGCCAAATCAACCAGCTCCAGTATTGTGCTAACTGACCAGCTGAGCCCTCTTCCATATAGTATTTTCTTTTCCTTCCTGTAGTTGGTTGACAAATAAATACATAGGCTAATGTTTTTACACACCACATGTATATTTTAAGCACTATTTATTTCTGCTTTTAATATCACAGTAATTAGATGTTTATCTCCCAGTGGACCAGAGGGCTTATTTCTTGCTCCAGGGAGTTAATAATAGGTATAAAACAGTGAGAGGTTAGAATCAGTAGGCTAAGGTAGGTGAAAGCAGGGGACTGGGCTATGAGAGACCATGGTTCTTTTCTTAGCTCTGCCTCTGATGTGCTGAGTGATGCTGGATAAACCACATCTGCCCCTTGACAGCACGTTTGTCTCGATTGACAATGTTTGTAGGAGAGGATGCCCTTTTCCATTAAATGTTAATGAAGGGTTCATATCAATGAATTTAATTCTAAAATGTCTACAGTGTCTACTTTTTGTCTGCCCATGAGAGAAGAGCAAACTTTTGCCAGTATGTTTACCTCTGCCCTTTGGGGGCCTCCACTTCTTCTGGAAGCACCTGCAGTATGAAATAGGTGGGAAAATTTTGGCTCACATCAGCCTGAGAACCATGGACTCTGCTGCACTACCAGTGACTAGCAGTGGTCATGGCAGAAGTGAATAACTTGGCCAGGACACAGACCCAGGAGGGCTGTGTTTGCTTATGGGTTGTCAGGCTCTACCTGGCTTGTTTTTGAAGAGCCTTAAAAAACGAGTGTCAATACTACATTAATGTTATAGCTTTACTTATTTTATAAAAAGAGGTGAGTTGTCTGAAGAAGGCAAAGTTAATTTTTATGTCCTCTGTTTTCTCTTGCTGACTCTCTCATAAGGACCTGGTGATCACCTTGGCACTCTCAGCATTGAACAAGAAGCAAAGTCATTGCAAGGTTAGTGACTTGTAGCAATAGATTTTCAGCTCCTATTGCAGATGTGCAACAGTTTGAACAGCTGGTGCATGTGCAGGTTGGTAATGTGGCTTTGAATCAAGTGATACTGTTCCTTGGTGTTCCCAGGAGGTTTTCTGATCCCTCCTCTTCTCTAGTGGAGCACTGGAATAGATAGAGCATGCTGAGGGGACTAGTGGAGCTTCCATCAACTTAAGAACAGACTGAACTGCCAGGAACAGTTTCTATGCAACTGAGCCTTTTTAGGGCTGGAGAACAGAGCAAATCCGTGTTTCTCAGCCTGTGGACCTCACACTTCTGGTAGTCAGTAAGGAAGCAGTAGGCAGTCCATGAAACAGACTCAGCAACCATAAAATGGATTCACACCTCCTTATATCAACAAACAGAAAAGATATGGGGAAAATGCAGTTACTAAATGAACACCTGAAGTTAAGCTTCATTATTTGTTTGGTTGTTTATGGAAACCACTGTACCAGTACTTGTTTTTTATTTTCCTCCTAACACTGGGAGGATCCTTGGTGTTTGCGGGAAAAAAAAAGTGCTGTGATGATGTTTTGATTAAAGTGTAAAAAAAGAAATGGACTCTAAAGATTGTTACCAGGTCTGCGTTTTTATGATCCTGTATCCTCTGTGATTTCTACTTCTGCTNTTGCTTTCTACTTCTGCTCTCTTCTTTATAATTTTTGCCACTACTTATGGTTCTCTTTCTTCCTGTTATTAACAACAACAACAACAAAAAAAAAGATAAGTTGTAGGTGCAGCAAATACTCCGCAGCAATGTTTAGATCAGAAAAAGGAGCTCTTCCGCCTCCCAGATCAAAACTGTGAGGATAATTTAACTTGCTTGCACAGAACTGATAGAGCCACTATTCAGTCTCGTGTTCTTTCTCTTATTTCTCACTGTTTCATCTCCATTTCCCCTAATACTGTGCCTTCTTCCTGTAATTTGCTAGCTTTTTGAGCTCCAGGTTGCCTGCCCTCTTTGTGCCTCTAACACTTAGGATGCTTCCCCACTTCCTCTCCAGTTATTCCGTTTGTTCTTGCATTTTCTTACTTCGCTGCCACTGCCTTCCCCCCCTCCCTTTTCTTCCACACAAAAATACCTTTTCTGCTTTTAAAGTAATTAAATTAGCAGAGCTGATTGAAATCTAGGTGAAGTAATTCTCTGAGCACTGTGTTTTTCAATGGATGCATTACTCAATGCACATTAGCCAGCCTTCTGTAGGCCTCAGTGAATGACAGAAATGAATATTTGATGAATATATTCAACAACAATAGCATTATTCAAACACTTTACTCAATAAAGTACATTCAGCACTCCGAAGTTAATGGTGCATTCGGGTTACTCTGTTTGCTCAGCAGAACACGTGCCCAGCCCCAGGAGGGAAAACCAAGTCACTGATACATGTGAGGGAAACAGGGGGTGGGAAGCCTCCTCTGGNGAAGAAGTGTTTCTTCTACTTGCTTGCTCAGCCAGGAACAGCTCAGGCCCAAGACAACAGTACAACCTGTGCAATTTTACAGCTGATACAGGAAATGTACCTTTGTTTGCTGTAGGAGGTTTAGTGGGAAATCTGCTTTCAGATTAATTTGGGTAACAATCTGCTTTGTTAATCATGTGTTTGCACATACTTGTTTGGAAATCCATGTGTTGTGTATGCCATTGCAGAGCACACAGTTATCATACTTTGCTTTCTGTTAATGTGTAAAGATCTGGTTGAAAAACAGGCACACGTAACAAAAGTATCTCTGAAATTCTGTCTCCATTTTCCATCACAGTGCCTTCAATCCACTGGTCCTGTCATAGCCATTTGTGCCAAACAAGAAACTTTTCTGGTCTTCATTTAGAAATTTCTCTCTCTTCAAATTTTTGAACCAAGCCAAAAGTATTTTTAATCTTTATTAAATTGACATAGTGGAATAACAAGCTTGATACTACAAAGATTTTATGCTTCACAACACCAGAGAATTCTAGTAGTTTTGATGGTGCATTGAATTTTCAGGTCTGAACACAGACTGATTATCACTAGGGGGTGGGAAGCCTCTTCTGGTCACCTGTGCCCCTCTTGAGCGGGACAAAGTGTATGTGTAGGTTGGTGGGGGGTGTTTAAATCCCACTAGCAAATAAATGATGTATGTGATGAGGAACAGATTACTTGCTCTGTTTCCTGACTGGCAGATTTTGTTCAAACTGGGGTGTGCATGTGTGTACTGAGGAGAGGGCTGAAGTAAATCTAACCTCAAATCCCTGCTTTTCACTTCTTGCTCCATTCAGTGTTTCCTTGAGCACTTGGTGCAAATAATTCATCTTCTATTGTTTAAGACTCTCTAATGCCTTCTTTGTAGTTTCCAGTAGAGGCCAAGTCTCTTTTGTGGTCTTTATGTCCACAGTGCCAAAGAGATCCCCCTTTAATGCTTTTGTAACTTTTAAAAAATGTTGAGTAATTTCATTTTTAGCCTCAACATTGGACATTACCCTGACGCAAATTGATGTCATCTGCATTTCCCGCAATCTACTCAATTTCTTGAGCCAGCTTCCCTCCTTGACTCCCTTTGTTTCTTTCTGCACAAAACGAACCTCCTCTAGATGCTAAGGCTGAAATCTCTCCTTGGCTACAAGGATTTGGATCACACTTTCCCTCTCTTGTCCTTAGGTTAGCCAGAATATAATTTTGCTAAAACATCATGCCCTGACACTATTCAGCCTCTGCTGCCATGTGTACTGCCACTTCTTGAAGTGTTAAAAAAACCTCATACCACTGCCATATTTTTCCTACTGCCCAGCTGTGTGCTCACTAGATGATTTCTCTTTTTTTTCCCTGAATCCTCACCTTGCTCTGAATGTCCTACAGCCCACTTAATGTGTTTGTCTTCTCTAGCCTCAGCTAACTTGACTCCTCATCAGTCTGTGCCTATGCTGTCACATGAAGTCAATTTTCTCTTGTTTACCTGTTGAGTAACTCCTTGTCTTTGAAGTATGATTTATTTTTTCCATTCCATATGTTCCTTGCAATGCTTCAGTGAATTAATTGTATATTCAAAGGATACGAAAGCATCAGTTAACATCCACATCTATAGCAACAGTGGTGCATGAAGCAAACATAACCTTTCCAAAGCACATTTGAAGCTCCTTTGAACAGGGGAGCTGTGCTGGTTACAACCCAAACAATACTACAAAACAGGCTCTGTGGCTCTTTAGGCTTGAAGCTGAAGGTTGTTCTCTACAGCCATTTCTCATTATCAAGTAAAGGCTGCAAGTAGAAAAGATATAACCAAAATTCTGCAGACCTCTGGCTGCAGAAGCATTGCTGGCCATAAGACCTGCACTGCAGTCCTTTAATAAATTTCAGTTTCTCTTCAACAGAGTGCACAGACCAGGAACCATTTTCAGTTCTGTGGAATCCCTGGTGCCTCATTACTAAATCTAGGTAGCAGAATGTGTTGCTCTCTTTCAAATTAGCTTTGCAGGAATTTCAGCCATCCAATCTTCTGGCTGGTTAGAATTTGCGCCTTGCTCAGGATCTGTTGGAGATTTTAGTCAAATTCTTGATACTTATTTTCTTTGGTCAGGACTTGTTTTTCTCCTTCATACTGCTCTTCTCAATGTGGGATTGGCAAAAAAAGTGTAAAGGTATTCTTTTCTAATCCCTCTTGCTGCTCAGTTAAGGAAACAGCAGCTCAGCTTTCGGGAAAAGAGACCTCCAGGTAAATGTCTCAATCTATATTTAGGTATAAGCATGGCCCGATTTCCACCAGTGTTCATTCCCACTGATTTTTGTGCCTTGCCTGTGACTCAGCATATATTTCATTTCTGTTCACCTGAAAGCTCAGAACTAGTGTAACTCCAACAATTGATTGAAATGTGACATCAGGCTTTTTACATTAGGAAGGGATGGTGCAGTTATAGTGGTCATCAGCAAAAGCCCCCTTGCAGCCATACTTGTTTTCCATGGAATAACAAAATTCAGAATTCTCTCCAACAGTCCTTGTGCACATCTTAAAGCCTCAGGAGAGGCCTCTTGAGGTTTTTCCTCAAATCTCTGGAGGACAGCTCATCGACAAGATGCACACACACGTGCTAACATTCACTCTTGCTCAGTGAATGCCTTGTTTCCTTGGGTGTAATTTATTACATAGTGGTATCTTCATGCTTGCTGTTCAGCTCCTTTGAGACTGTTGTGACTGTGTGTTACTTATTTAGAAAGCATTAAAGCCCTGAAGCTCACGTCTTCAAAAGTTTGATTTAAACCTCTGCCTGAACTCTGTTTGCAGACGTGGAAGACAGGAATAGCTCTTTAATGAAAAAGTGGCCACCCTACCAAACATATTTAAAAGCATGGCAGCATATGTCTGAGAGGATACAAGTGATACTTCCCTGTTATCTTTTTTATCTGCAGCATAAAGGAGTAGCTTGGCAACCATTCTTTGCAATGTAAATCAGGAATATATTAATTTCTGCAGCTGTCCCTCAGCTCCTCAAGCTAGTGCTCAGCTCTAACGGTAGGAATGCAGGAATATCCAAATAACCTTGCTTCCCAGCAGAAGTCTGGCCATAGGCAGAGGTCATGAAGGGCTACAGAACTGAGGGACAGCAAAAGAAGTACTGAGCATCTCATCTCTGTTGAGCTTTACAGAATCACAGAATCATTTAGGTCGAAAAAGATCTCCAAGATCAAGTCCAGCCTTTGACCAATGTCCACCTGGTCAACTAGACCATGGCACCAAGTGCCCCATCCAGTCGTTTCTTGAACACCTTGAGGGACGGTGATTCCACCACCTCCCTGGGCAGCCCATTCCAATGCCTGAAAACCTCTTCCATGAAGCTTTGTGATGCTGTGGCCTGATTACTACTCAAACTTGCCAGTAGATGAACTTGTTCATTACATCAGCAGTACCTGCAGCTACAGCAGTGTCAGTGCGATTTGCGTGTGCCACTGCAGCCACAGAGGGGTACATTTTCTGTCCTGGCAGGCAGAGGTTGCAGAAGCAGAAGATGGGATAAGGACCTTAAATGACAGAACACAAAGATCTGGAAACTTCTGATTTTCCTCCTCACCTCATGTCTCCCAGCCACTCTGCGTTCTGGGCATACATCCACTTTTTGCTCTGATAGAACAAAGGAGCTTGATACCCTCAAAGATGCACTCAGACCTGGAGACGAGGCCAGGTGCAAAGGTGACTGCATACTCTTGGTGGATACCTCAGGTCTTTTGACTCTGATGAGTCTCACTGCAGTGGCTCCTTAGGCACCTCTTCCAAAAGAAGTGTTCCAGAGTTAGGATAGGGGAAGACTTATGCAGATAAGAAACTGTAACACACACACACGCACGTATTTTGGAGTAATGATAAGAAATACAACAAATAAAATCCAATGAAGCAGGAAAAGATTTAAAGTATTGCACAAGTTTACCCAGAAGTTAGACCACAGACAAAAAGAAATCAATTTGCATTTTTGTAGTCAACTTATTATGGGACACTTGGCTCCTATGCATAAATTTGAAAGTGAAATCTGACTTGACTGTGTGTAGTATTTGCATAACTGACAGGGCTAAGCTGTGTGTACTTCAGTGATAGTGTCAGCCCGAACTTGTGAGACAAAGTCCTACCTGACAGTCAGAAGACCCTCGGGGAGAACAGGCACATTTCTAACAGAGGACAGCTTAACAGAATTAGATGTCAGCCTGATTGACAAAATGTATGTAAACAGCAAATAATTTTTGTTCAGTAGCCTCAGAATGTATCAGAACTATTAAATTATCAGAAATAAGAACAGCTTGTTCTTATTTAAATGCTTAATATTAAATTACTTCTAAATGCCTAATAGTTTTAAATTGTTTCAGCTACTGGTTATATTTCATGTTGAATGAATGTCTCTTTGTCTTCACCCAAGAGGAAGCATCTCTCTAATCTTGTGTTTCTTTGATACAGCAACTCCTTCTTTCCTTGAAGAGAATGAGCTGGGCGTTCCTACGTGATCTGCTGAGTGGAGTGAATAAATACTCAACAGGAATTGGAAGAATTTGGGTAGCTGTTGTGTTCATGTTCCGCTTACTGGTTTATGTTGCTGCCGCAGAAAACATCTGGAAACATGAACGTGATGAATTTGAGTGCAGTATCAAGCAGCCTGGTTGTGAAAATGTCTGCTTTGACCATTTTTTTCCCGTCTCTCACATCAGACTTTGGGCTTTGCAATTAATCATGGTCTCCACCCCTTCGCTCTTGGTTGTCTTTCACGTTGCTTACAGAGAGAACAGAGAGAAACAGCACAACCGGAAACTTTACAGAAATCCAGGAAAGATAGATGGTGGATTGCTGTACACTTACCTAATCAGCCTCATTTTAAAAACAGGACTTGAAATAGTTTTTCTTGTTCTGTTCTATAAATTGTACAATGGATTCAAAATACCACATCTTGTAAAATGTGACATGAAACCATGTCCCAATACTGTAGACTGTTATATTTCCAAACCCACAGAGAAGATGATTTTCCTCTATTTTCTGGTGGCAACTTCATGCCTGTGCATTGTATTAAATCTAAGTGAACTGAGTTATCTGATTTTCAAATACTCCATAAAATGTTACCTGAAGAGACACATGAAGAAAGAGCAAGGCTCAAAACCCAACTGCTGTGGATCAGAACTCATCAGGTACAACAGAGCAGCAGCTGCAGGACAATTCCACAACAGCTCATCATCTTTGCCTCTGAATATGCAAGATGAACATGAAAAACATTCCCCGCTGACTTGAAAGAAGGCTGGAGACCACCCTCCCATTACACAAGCTGTTTTTGACAAATTGCTTTTCCAATCAGTCCTTTGCAGAACTGAAAGGACAGTTACATAGGAAATGCTGCTTCTCTATTAGTTCCCCATTACTTCAGCTGATAAATTCAGTTACGTTATGTATGTCATACACAGAATCACTGAGACCTTTTCATGTTGAAACAAGAAATGTAGAAGTCTGAGAGTTCCATGAAGCTTTAATATAAACACAGGCTTATGATAAATCATGCAGAAACAATTGCTCAAACAGTTGTGTACTGAATATTACACAGAATCGCTTTGGTACAAGCAAAAAGAGACTTTTTATATGCAGAGATAGGAAGAACCTGGGATTGATTAAGGCGAACAGCAAGGGGGTGTACAGCATTTGTCAGGTGGGTGGATCAGATCTGGTAACTGCTGAAATGGTAATGGGAAAGTGCTGGCATAGAGTGATTGCTGGTGCCTTGGAGTAAGCTGGACAGTCACGAGTCCATTCCACTGCTGTACAAAAAAAATCTCAAAAAAGGAAAAAAAGACACATCTAGTTTAGCCCATGTGATAAAGACAGATTTGGTTATTTAGCTGTTTGTGGAGCCCCTCCTTCTGGAATTATTTGAGCCCTTACAGTTGTTAGGGTACTAATAATCAAAAAGCATCCTTTAAGAAAGGCACTTGCTCAAACTTGTGCAAGCAGCATGTAGCAGGGTATGGAGTTAACTCCTGGTCACCTGCAGCAAGCAGCTCCCATGTCATCAGGCTTGTCTTCTGCTCTGTGGTAGTGGCATTTAAGTGAACAGATCATTCCCACTTCCCTAGGATCTGAATAGAGAAATGCAGACTGCAGAATATGGCAGAACAGTAGCCAGTAGTCCCTAGTATTAAGTAGCATAGAATCTGGTCCCTTCAGTAAGGCTGAAAATATGCTACTCCTTCAATAGACTTCTCTACTGTGGAAGAACACGGGAAATCTAAAAATATGAAAAGCCTCCAGTAGAAACAAAGTAAAAAAGGAATCACCTATTCCCTCCTCCCAAATTTCAAAGTATCTCTTAAAAACCACACACCTCTGCTCTTTGTTATGTTGTTTGGGCTAACAGGAAAGGGACAGAAATTAGCTAAGACGTGTCTTCTGTTGAACCAAGGCTTCTAAGATAATGGAAGTAGTGCCTTAAAAAACTTCCTTCAGGGTAGTGTTCTCTTTCTGTTGCTGGAATGAAAGACCTTTGGACATACATCTGGTACTGAGCCTTATCAAAATGCTCTGTTTAGCGAAAAACACCAACTGAAGTGGAGCTGCCTGAATGCTGAACTAATTTCATTGTTCATACCAGGATAAGGAGAAAGAAACAGTAGCAAAAACAGGTTAACTGGTTTTTGTTTTCACTCAGCCCCCCTCCAGCCCCTCAGCTTTGATTACAAAGCATTACATTTATAAGTAGCAGTTACAGAGCAAACTTTAGCAACTAATGAACAAGCTATGAACTTTTGATGGTGATTTTCAAGGTGGGGTTTGGGTTTTTTTTTCCCCCTAAAATAAACCTACTTTTATAAAATATGGCAAGACATTTGCTGCTGCTGAATTTAGCAGCAACAGCAGTCCCTCAGGTACCAGCTTGCCAGCTTGTGGCCAGTTAGTTTTACATCTTGAGTGATGCTGTATCAGTGCTTATACAGAGACAGGGCGCTTTATACAATTCAGAACATTTTCTGTTAAACCCCTACATACACAGAATGTGGCTCATGGCAGAAATGCAGTTAGAAAGTCTTTTGCAGCTACTGGACAAAACCCACCCAACAGTGCATGGAGCAAAACCACTGCCCATGAACCCTGTGAAACTGCCACTGCCACAACTTAAGTAACTGAGAACAAACCCCAAAATTATCTTGGCCCATCTGGACCCTCATGCATCATTTTATTAAGACAAGGGCAACACTCTCAAAGAAAAAAATTTTTCTGAAATATCTGGGGTTTAATAACTGAGAACAGATTGTTTAAGAGCACATTAACGAAAAAATATTTATTCATTGTTTTTAAAGTGAGGTTTATTTGAGAGAAAACGAAGAGAAGCAAACATAGTTTAGCCAACACAAGTTTCTGATAAAATTAGTGCATTAGCTGCTCTCTAATTAAAAAGTATATTAAGTCAGAGCTTAAAGGGTTTTAGAGCACCCCCTAAAGCTCTGTGGCTGGTCTGATATTACCACTTAGACCAAAAATTTTCCCGTCAAACAAAAACTCTAATTCTTTGGAATGTATATTCAAAGTTTTATTTTTAATTCTATCTTCCAACAGCCAAGAAATGATAAATAAATTCCAAAATCAACATTTCGAGTCTTGGAGGATACTTCAGTTTTGACAAAGCCAGTACCTTACATGAGAAATATTCTGAAAAACTATTATGGACCAACTCCACATAACCCGACTCACTCGCAGCAAATCACCGAGAAACCTTCGCATCATGTGCTGCAAAATTTGAGTGTTTGACAGGGCCACTAATGAAAAGGAAATGAGCATCACTTAACCTGTGAGAACAGAAATAAATTCACCTGCTTTCTGAACCCTTGCTCTTGGCAACCATTTGGTCTTTTACTGGCTCCTTCTTTCCCTGCTTTTATATGCCTTTGTTCTCCAGTTTAAGTTTCACTCATCCACACACCTGTGAAGGCATTTGCTGTTATATTTTTGGTTCAAATGAGTTTACAGGTTTGGTCCCTAAACTTCTGAGTCACTCAGACAACATTTAAAAGAACTGAACTCAAGTGCTATGTTCCACAAGGATTTAGGCAATCGATAGGAAGCTGATCTGAGCCCATACTGTAATGGAGAAATACCATGATCACCCCATGCACATTCATACAAAAATATTTACCTCATTCTTATTCCAAAACATCCCTGCAAATATCAAAAGATCCATGTCTTACATAGACTCTCATTTTCTTTAAAACCCAAGTAAGCTTCTTACCCTGGGACAGAAGAGGTTTGAAAAAAAGACACGGACAAAATATTTCCCTATTTGCTGATAGTTTCTTCCCTCTACTCCCTTCTCCAGTACCAGTGGCCCCATTTCCCACCCCTTTAATTGTATCATCTCCATACTAAGGCTCCAGGCAGGGCTGAGCAAGGCATGAGCAAGAGCTTCTCCAGCTCGGGGACCTAACCCAAGTGTAGCCTGCTCCTACCCCTGTCCCTCCCTCCTCTGCACACCGCTGGGAGCCCCAACCAATTCTTTGGCACAGAAACTAATTGCAACAATTAGCCAACTACTTTCCCCTCACCTGACCCAACAACTGATTCCAGTGTGATTTGTACAAGCATTGCTCACTTTTCTTACCAACAGCCATTGACCAAATGTCCCAGTGTCATGCTCTAGAACCCACAGTCCCCCCATCCTGCCAACATGTGGGGACACACCGGAAACATGAAACAAATTGTTTCAGGGACTACCCTGAAACATGTGGGGACAAACCCACTACTCTTATTTACACTGAATTAGGGCTCAGATAATAGCAGATTTCTTTATAAACGTAGTTGAGCACCAGAGAGACTGACTGTCAATTTAAAGGTGTCTTTCAGTCACAAAACAGTCCATACTCTGCATCCAGATAGACTCCTCCATTTGGTTGCTTCCCCATCAGCAACAACTGCTGCTTTAGTCAGCACATTCCTGACGGCAACAGGGGCTTAAAAGAAAGCGTTCACAGTTAATGGGTGACAATTCTGGAAAGCAGACACACAGAAGAAGGAGAAAGAAAAGGCAGAAGACAGAGAAGGACTGGGCAGGGGGGCTGACAGCACCTTTGGGTCACCCCGCAGGGTTAAGTGCTCCTGGTACAGCTGGACCCGGTCACCTGGGCTCCCCATCCCACCCAGCAGCCCCAAGGGCAGGGGTGTGGCTCCAGGCCCCAGAGAAGCTGCCCATCCAGGCATGCTACGAGTGCTAGGGTGGGATGTTTTCTGTATCACCCAAGGTAAAACATCTAAAGGCAAACACCAAATTTATTTCCTGGGAGTTTTTGAAGGTGGCTTCACAAACCGGACTGCCCTCTGCAGTCTGTGATATTTTAAACCAGACCCTGTCTTTGGTACCCCATTTTAAGTTCAAAATACTTCTGTTTGTTTTTTAAAAAGAAAATAACAAACCCCATACTAGCTTACCTGTTGGACAGGCTGTCAGTAACCACCTAAGAGGGAGCGTGCCATGGAGGGTACCAACTACACAGGTAGAGCACCTGATTCAAGTGGATTGATGGGGATGAGACAGCATTAAATACTTCATTCTCAGAAATTCAGATCCAAATCAGAAATTACTTTCTGGATATTTATGACATTGGATTTCTTATCCTTATTATCTTTTTAAAAATACCATTCTAGTATAGCACTGTGTAGCTAAATGGTTGTATGCTATTCTCAGTCCAAGAACTGCAAATGATACAGTATCAATCATCGGGACTGTTGAAACTATTCAACTTACACAACACAAACATTCTTCTACACACTTAACAGTTGCGAGGTCTGTCGACAAGGACTGCAGTGCTTAGGTACCGCTGAAAACAAAGAGAACTCAGGCGAGCTTTGTGGATCCCCTCCAGAGGATCTCTGCCCTCTTCTCCCCTGCAGAAGTTCCCCTCTACAATCACCGTGGCTGGTATCCAACAGCAGCTCCATCCAGGGGGGCCAGCGGCCTCTGGAAGGCAGAACATGGCACCGCGTACTTGTAACGATTAAAATGGTCACTCCTAGAGTCAAAATGGAAGGATGTGTTTTGGTTTTATTGTTCTCAGATTGCACCTTTGATTTACTAATGTGGCATAATTATAAGTTTAGTCACTTGGGAGGGATGGAAAGTGAGAGGAGCCGCGGGCTCTGTTCAAATGGAAGCACAGGCTTTCTGCGAAGGTAAGCAATTTAGCACCATGTAGCAAACCAAGGGCGGTGCCCGAGGCGAAATGCTGTTGCCTTTCCGCTGTTTCACACATAATCCTCACTCTCACAAGTCACTTCATTTGGTTGTAGGAAGGTGCCCACTGCACTGATATTCAGGAAAACTGTCAGAGATTCCAGGTGAATAGCTTACGAGCAATCAAGTGTAGCATTTAATGCAAAGCTTTACACAGCAAGACAAGCTGATAGGAAAAAAAAAAAAAAATCAAGCCAATCTCACACAAGATAAAAGACTGTTTTATATTACTGAAGGTAGGTCACATCCAGTAACGAGAATAATCCAAGAAAAGTTTTTGGTACCACACAATCCAGCTGGCTGAGTCAAACATAACCACGCATGAAAACCAACACTGAAGATTCCTGGGTACTGACAGCTCCCACCAATGCATTCACACTTTTGGTTACTCAGCAAACGGGATACCTGTCATTTCAGTTAGCAGCATACAGAGGAATTGCTCCGATCCTGGGCACTACAAGCAGCACCGGTTCTGAGGCTCGTTCCAGTGTGGAAAAGAGAGGTTGTGAGAGTGGTGCCACGTACAGTCAGCAAGAGGCAGAGGAGTGCAAAGGGAGCCTATGCCACCAACAGAGCACGACCACTGAGTTTAGCTGTAAGATCACAATCTCACTTCCCTTTCAGAAAGTGCCTTGTTTATTTAGTTTTTAATGGTATGGCATAAGGACTCGTGTATTTTATAGATAGATACCAAACTGGTATTATCAAAATAAACCATCTGTTTTATAAACCCACTATTTACAAAAACGGTTTCTGAAGTTTTTTTGTTTTGTTTTGTTTTTTTAACAAAAATTAAACTATACACCAATCTAAGTTACAGAAACAAAAATAACCTTTATAAGATCACATGTATAAAACAAGAAATGAAATGTGTTTTTATTTAAGGCAATACTGGGCTACTTCACAAATCACCACCTCAAATATATACACTGCTCCACACTACTAATTTTCTATCACATTCACAATGGATTCTTTAATACCAAATATTGTTTTAAATCTTCGATGTAGCAAACTATTTTTATTCACATTTCCATTTTTATTATGGAATCATAAATGCTTTGTATCCAATTAAAAGCAAAGAAAAATGTAGCTATAAGAAAACTATTATATTTATGTGTTAACTACATATGAATATCATCCATAGATACTGGATGTTAAAATGTACAAAAATGAGAGTGCGTCAGTACGTTTAACCTATGAAATGTGATCTTATCCAGCTTTTCTTCTGTAAATAAATGTTTTATGCAAAATAAACTGGATATGGCAGACTTAGCTAGCTTTAGTTCAAAAGTTCTTAATTTAAAATGATTAAAGGACAGTTTTAAAAACTTGCTCACTTAGTTACAAATTAAAATTCCGAATATAAATGTGTCATTTAATAGTTTAGACTTACAGACTGCTGGTGGCAGCAAATGATTTACAATAATAAATATATACAAAAAAATGTATCTACAAATAAAGAAAACTGTTATACATGAGAAGTAACCTGGTGAAAGATACCAATCACAGACAACTCACAAAGATTTAGTTTATGGAAAGGACAATCTGATAGAAAGTTGAGGTCTTGATCAAGTATTTACAAAACTGAAGCAATTACTCTGTTCTTCAAGTCCCATAGGGATAAAAAACAAATAAGACATTTACATGACTCATGTCATGTTTTTTGCTAGATTAAATCACTTCAAAATAAAAGAGCTCCACAGTTACTAGCATGCTTGATGGCTTCCTATTCAAAATAAATTCTATTACAGGTCACAGTTAAACACATTAGGTTTTCAGTATTTTGATTCCCCTTCCTCAGTACCCAAAACAATTACTTTTGCAGCTATAACCTCTGGATTATCCTCCCAAGGTCCTTCAAGTTTTCTCAAACTGACAACAGGTTTCATTTCCTGAAGCTGCTTCAACACACGCTCAGTGCATTCTTTAAGAGTCTTGTCTAACACTATCTTTACATTATCACCACATGGAAGCTGTGATGGGTTGGCAAACGGTACAAGAGTTTCAGTTTCAGAACATGACCAAGTGACATTATCACTTGCTACGGGGGCTTTCTCGCTGGCTTTCCGTGAGTTCGAATGGGATCCTTTTTTGGTTCCGCTGCTATGGTAGTCTCTTTCAGAGTTTTTCTTTTGCTTCACAGCAGATTCTTCAAGAAACTTGAGGAATGACACTTCAAAACCCATTGGCTTGAACGAGCTCCAGTCAAAAGCCGCAGGTTGCTCTTCGGCCGTTTGAATGGCGACAGCAGTCTCTTCCTCCTTGTGCACGCTGCTCACATCACTGGGCAGTGCTTCCTCTGTTTTCTCAGCTCTCTTTCTCTTACTCTGAGATACATTTTTTTCTTTATTTGCTCTTTTCAGGTTGTTTGATTTTTGCTTCTCTGAGGGGCAGGAGGTGGTCTCCTGCAAGTCACTATTTACACTGGAAGAGATTTTTGCTTGATTTTCAGCAGTTGAACAATCCTCATTAATCAGTTTAGTGATGAATAGTTCTGTCAGTTCATCCACTTCATCCTTCTCACCTTTTTCAGTTTCCTTTTGTGGCAAGGTAGTTGTGCTTGAATCATTATTGCTCGCTATCAAACTCGGTTCAGGCTCTTTCACATCAGTTTTTTTATCAGTTTCCTCTTGCTCAGAGGAGGCTTCCTTTACTTGGGAGACAGAGTGTTTTTTAGATACAATAAGAAGATTCCTGTGTTGGGAAGTAAATGCTTTGGACAGCTTGTGACATTTATAATGCCTTATTATGTTACTTTCACTTGTGACTACAGACGAACATCCCTTTATCATACATGGATACTGAGTTATGAACCTGCTTGTACATTCTGATAAGGCATCGTTTCTGGCCTTTATTAAATATACATACTTGCCACGTTTCAGTGAATAAGCCTTATTTTCCTGAACCTGTATTCCTTTTGAGTTTTTGTTTTCCAAGTTCAAGTTTTTCTTTCGTTTTGTTTTCACTGACAGCCTGCTGCCTTCTTTTCCTGATCTGTTTTTGAGTCCTCTCTGTTTAGACTTCAATGGTTTCTCCTGATTTGCTTTGCTTGAAATGTTTTCCTGGCCTGGTGTCAGTCTCCTGGGTCTTATTAGATGATCTTTATGCCTGTCATTATGTTTGTTAAAAATATGCCTCAAGAGGTTAGACCTGGTAGCATAGATACGGTCACAGCCTTCACAGTCACACTTGAACATGCCATCATCTTCTACTTTGTTTGGCTTTATCTTAACACTGTGATCCGTCTCAAGATGCACAACATAGTTAAGATACGCTGTAAACGAAGACTTACACTGAGACTGGTCACAAAAAAACCTTCCCACCTCTGGGGCTGATTTCATGTTTCCAATTTGCTCTGGGCTCATGTCATGAAGCTTCATATAATGCTGTATCAAGCTGGTAACTTCCTGGAAGATGCGAGAGCAGTCACTCACCTCACACCGGAACTCTCTGACAGCAGGTTTGGTTTCCACCTCCTCACGTTCCTCTTTGCCTTGCTCATTCTCCTCCTCCACTTCAGCAGAGAAGGCAGGGAGGTCCGATTTGTGCACAGCTTGGTAATGAAGAATTAGGTTTTGTTGTATTGTGAAAGCTGCAAAGCAGCCCTGATGGACGCACCGGTATGGCCTGTAAGGGCTGTATCTAGTGGGAAACTCCACAGATTTTGTTACGGGCTTCCTACCATTTCTCTCCTCTTTTTCCTTCCTGTGCCTCCTAGCCTTGCGTACTTTGGATTGCTCCTGCATACTATCAAAAGGTGCTGCATTATGCTGCTCCAGTGGAACAGAAACCACCTGGGGAGGTTTTTCCAGTCTTTCAGGAATATTATTTTCTGGTAGAAGTTTTTCCAATACTTTTACAGGCTCTATGGCTTCCTTTATCTGAGTTTCTTTGACCAATGGAGCCACAGTTTTGTTTTCTATTACTAGTGTCTGCACAGTTTTTATTTCAACAGGTTGTGGGACTGTGTTTACAGTTTCATTTTGAGATCTTCTGCCATAAGGCCTCTTAATTTTTAATTTTACCATCTCCTCTGTTGTAAAATGATGTACAAGCTGACAGTGTGCTCGGAGATTAGAGTTTCTTGTGAACGTTTTTGGACAGGTAGCTACAACACATTTGAATGGGGCATACTTCAGTTGATGCTTCTTTATTTCCAGTATCATTTCCGCAGTGTACTGATGGATCTTGCCATAGTGTTTAAATAATGCGTCTTTTGTCATAGCACTGTAATTGCAGCCGGGATTCTGACATACAAAAGGTTTATTAACTCTATCACAAAACTGAATGTTACTTGCCTCTGGAGATATCTGGATGAGGGGTTTGTTTTCAACTGATAAAACAGGAACTGCTGGTGCTAGCTTATCTGCTGGAGGACACTGAGAAACAGTCTCAGAGATGGGAATGAGAGAATCATCTTCTAGCTTCAGTTTTTGCAAGCCTTCCAAAATTTCTGATATTTGAGTATCATCCTTTTGGGATGTCTCAGACTGAGCAGAGCTACCCTTTGCAGCAGTAATGTTCCCTGTGTGCACAGCAAACTGTGTAGAAGTGGGTAGTTTTATACTGTGTGAAGAACTTTCTGAAGAAGCCTGTGTGTTACTTACTTGCAAGTTCTGTCCTGAAGCAGCAACAGTATCCTGAATTTCAGTTTTCACCTCAAGCATCTGTGAATTCATAGCAGTTTTAATTATTTCCAGGGTTTTCTCAAAGTTCTGCATAACACTGTCTTGTGAAATCTGTTCTTCTGAATTTGCCTGCACACAAGAATTTACAGCCATCATTTGGGAATCCCCATTTTCAGTTTTTACTGTTAAAGGGGGCAGAACTGTATGAGCCTCAAGATTTGTTTTGAAATTCTCTTTGATACTGGCCATGAGTAACTGATTGTCAACATTACTGAGTTTCTGCGCGAGGTTTTCCACCACCGCTTGAGAGCCGCAATTTGCCAGCAAGCTGGACTGAAAACTTTCTCCCTGTATTTGCATGTTTCCTTCAGTGCTTTTGGTTAGAAGTCCCATCATTGTTGCATTATTTACTGCTACTTTCTGTGATGTATTGGGCATGAGCAGGGGTGTAGGTGTTTTTCTCTTCCTCTTTGAAGAGCTGGTTCCCTTCTTATTCAAGTTGCTTGATCCCGAATTCTTGGGACTGCTTATAACTGAAACTCGTGAACTGTTCCCTGCAAAGTTTTGCACTGCTGCAGCAGAGTTAGAATATGAGCTAGGACACAAACCATTTTCAATGGTCTTTAGCATTAAGTCCTCTGTTGCAAAAACAGGCAAACTCTTGCATTCATTTAGTGGAGGAATTTTGGCATTGAGGGTCCTGTTTTGGTCTGTCAGCAGGGTACTGGGGTTACAGACTGTCTGCAGCAGAGGGGGCGCGGCCGAGTTGGGAAGAACAGCTGCATTTATCTGAGTTGTACCAGAGACACAACTTGTTGTAACCACACGTGGAAGTACTTCTGTGTTATCAAAGGTACTCGGGATGCCTGCAGTTTCCAAGGCTTGTTTTATAATTTGATTACCTTCCTCATTCCCGCTGGTATTAAAGTTAGTCACACTGGCCCGTGGAAACATAGTCTGTAGTGTGGAACGATTTTCAGCTGCAAGTAACTGGAGGAACGATGGATCTTTAAAACACTTCTCTGGGTTGAAGGCAGACTCCTGGGGTTGCTGCAAGTTTAATGAATTTGAAGAAAGAATCATACTGGCAAGTAAAGATTGTCCATTAGCCTGCAGAGCTTCTGGAGATATTTCTGATCCTTCAAGAGGCTTACAATAAGACCTCTTAGATAAGTGACCACCAAGTGATCTAGGATTAGTAAAAACTCTGAAACACCTGCTACAGATAAATTTGCCATCTCTGATTATTGCTGGCCACTTCGCCCGCTTGTTA
>VYZQ01023951.1:5361-49309 GCA_013400655.1 Mystacornis crossleyi
GGAAGGTGTCCCTGCCTATATCAGGCGGTTGAATGAGATGATATTTAAGGTCTCTTCCAACCCAAACCATTGTGACTCTATGAAAATCACAAGGGCTGATGATGCTGACCCAGCAAGCCCTTGGCTTTGACTCATGGCATTCTCCAGTGCCTGCCTGATCATTCTCACTGGGAGAGGAAGCATCCAGAAAGAAAACCCCATTCAACTGCAAGATATTCAGCTTGAAATGTTGGGATTCATAGAAGGCCATTAGAAATGGTGGCAAACTACACCCCTAGATTAGGCTGAAATGTTTAAAAAGCTACTCACACAGTGAGCAGGGAATTTTGGTTGGCAGAATTCCCAGAACAAGCTGAGGGCAGGAACAGAAAGGCTGCATGAGGCCAAGGCAGCATTGAACTCGACCCCAAGGTTTCCCTTTTGTGACCAGCATCATCACAGGTTCCTGCTCTCGCTACAGTAACCAGAGGGTGTTTGACTCTTGACCTCAAGGGCCCTGGAACTGGACTCCTTCCTTCTGACCTGGGTGAGGGCAACCACGTGTCGCACCCCACTGCTGTCTTCATGTAGACCTCAGCCCCTGACACAAAATTCCAGGCATGGCCCATCTCCAGTGGAGAAGCAGAGAGGTTTAAAATGCCACCAGACATTAAATTGCAAGGCTTGCTCCCAGGCTTCTGGCCCCTGAAACAAGTTCTGCTGCAAGGGGTTGGAAAAGGTTGTGTAGTGAACAAAACGTGGATATTTCAGAAAATCTCCACACTTGCCATGGGCTGTGTCCTCACCATCTTCTCGAGTGCCTAACCATCACCAGCACTGGACTCGGCTTGAAAAGCTGGGTATGGTGGGCACTTTCACCCAAGTTTCCCTTTTTTTGAAGAACTCCTTGCCATGTTGTGGTTTTAGTTGCTGTGGTGATTGATTTGTGTTTAATGAGCTCATGTTATTGGTTGAGATTTTTCTGGGGTGAGTCATGCGGGTTTCATTTGGTAACATTCACATGGAGATATTGCCATCTAGATCAGCACCAGATTAGCCGAGAACTCCAGCTTCAACTCACCTATTTTAACATTCCCAGGTGAAGTCAACTTTCTGATGAGGGAGATAAATGTCTGCAAAATAAATATTCAGTTAATAAGGTACCTATTGTACTGCTGATTGTGATGAGGCGGCGGCAGCCGCCAGTTTTAATTTAACATGATTTAACTACCAAGAGATTCCAACGATATCACAGGAGCTTGTTAAATGAAAATAACGCCGTTCGCATTTGCATGTACATGTGCAAGAAAAAAACACAACAATAAGAAAGCTGCTCCTGGGCTGACAGCAACTGGAATGATGTCATTTGAATCAGTGGCATTTAACTGCACAAGGTGAGCCACCGTATCCGTGAAAATGCAAAGGCTACATAGAGCACAAGCCAGTGATTCTGCTCCAAAGGACAGACCACTGGACAGGGAAATCAAGACACCGATCTCTGAATCCAAACTTTATCACTTCTCTGGCAACTACTTCACCTCTTCATGCTTCAATCAGTCCATCTGTTGGAAGGGCATAACAATACTGAACTGTTTTCCCCGGTGCTTTGAAAACTGGGAAATACAAGAGCCAGATTTCAGTATACTTTTGTTTAGGGCTTTTTGTTGCTTCAGATTTACTCTCAGCGTCTGGGCCAGATTAGCTGCTTGTTCTGTTTCTATGGGCTAGGGATCGTTTTAAGGACACAAAATAGCTCAAACTGCAGGGGAGGCAGGCCATGGTTCCACAATAAAATGTCATTAAGCTGTTTGACCAAGCTGATTTCCATAGGGAACAAACCACATCATTAAAGGACACCTGTCACTAAAGACAGTTAGTCCATTTGGTGATCCCATCTTACCATTTTACACGGCAGCCTGAAACAGACCCTCTTAAATCCATTTTCTGAGTTTGGAATGTTAGTTTGTATTCTGAAGATCTGCCAGTCTGAACGTACAGGAGGGAGAATGAAAGAAGTGACATTTGTCACAGTTAGAAGATGAAAAGTCTGCCCAAGGAGTTAGTTAGAAGGATCGCTGCAGAGTGCCCTGCTCTCTGCTGTGCTCACGTTTCTACCAGATCCCACCAGAGATGCAACAAATTTAGGAAATAAAATAGTTTTTTAATAGGTTAGCATTTCCTTAGTCACTTAAATAAGAAACCATCCTGGCTGGCTTGACCGAGGCCCTCAAGGAATCTGGTAGAAGAGCAAGGCCGTAAACCCAGATCCCCAGGGTATCCTTCCGTGGCCAGCCTCCCTCAGAGCTGTGAAGCAGGGCTCTGGGGGCACAGCAGATACTCTTGTGATTGCTGAAGCAGCTTGTTTCTACTTACATTTTTCAGTATTTTTTGTTTTAATCACATTGTGAGCTGAACCATAGATTAGTGCCAAGGAGCCTCTAATTACATGGTAACAGTAGCAATTGCATAACCCCCTTCCAGCTCCCTGCAAGGGCTCAGCTCCACGCTCACCAATGGAATGTCACATTTTTCCATGCTTTAAGTATCTCTTTTCACTAATGCTGCAGCCAATTGCTTCTAATACTGCAGAAAAGAACGAAAAATGCCGGGATTAAACCTCTACAAATCCTAGCAGTGTGTTTACAATAGTCTTCAGGTTCACTCCTAACCGCTGGGTCTGTGACCTTCTAGTAAATTATACTATACTGGAAGGTTTTAGCTGCTGTTCCAGCTCCACTGTAAACATGTAAACTTGAGCCATCTGTGCTTTTTTAATATTTCCTGTAAAGCCTATCACTACTCCAATCTGCCGTTTCAATTGGCGGCACAAGAAGTCATTGTGTGCTAATTTTTCCCAAGGGCACTTGATGCACTTTATTAAATAGGGTTTTTTCTTCCTCATTAAGGCCTTTCCACAACAATAAAACTATATTTTGGATACCCAGGCCAGCAGGCATCGGGCTGCTTTGTATGAAAAAACCATCCCAGCCACGCTACGCTTTTCCCAAAGAACAATATGGAGGGAAAGAAAGTTTTTTAGGATGTCGCAACCTTTCTTTTTGGGGGCCTGCGGGGAAAGCATTCTGAAGGCAAGACAGCAGAGGATGGGGAGAATTTGGCTGACCATCCCAGAAACAAAGGCTTGGATTCTTCCAGGGGCATCAAAACCTTGCAGGGTCATACACTTCTCACACACCTCCAGTTGCAGTTGGCTGCTGGAGTTTGGGCTGTGCAAGGAGGAACTGAAAAGCCAAACAGGATCAGACCCATGGTTCAGTTAGTTCAGGATCCTGTTTCTGAGACACACACCAGATGTTTCATAGGAAAATGCAAGAAACCCTACTGTGGAAGCACCAAGGTTCCAGGCCTTCATAAAGATCTTTTTTTATTTTATCCCCTACTACACCTTTAATAAGCCTAATTTCTCCTCCTGTCCATTGTCATATAACCTGTTAAAATATTGCTCATACTGTAGAAGTTGTTTCAAGTGAGCAAAGCACTGAGTATGCAGGGGAAAAAAAGTGGGATTATTTTGGTAGTTTTATACTAATTTTAAACATTACCACGCCAGAATAAGTGACTTGGAGAAGTAACTCTCAAAATGCAGTATAGAATAAATTGGAAGTATAGATAGGGTAATTTTTGTCAGGGATTTCATATTATTTAATTTTAAAATCTTTGCCTATATTTAAAATATGCAAAGTATAACCTTTTCTTTGCTTTTTCGTGATTTGACCTGTACCATGGTAAAACGGTTTGCTAATAAATGCAGGGGATTTTTGCTCATGTTAGTTTAAGCAGAGTTTAAGGTCTGAAAGGACAATTGTGACCCAGGAGCCTGACCAGCTCCCTCATACAAAATAACTGTTTATCATTTTTTTCCCCAAAGCCCTCTTTATTTTCCTTAAAAAAAATTAGTGACCCACATTCCACACAGGCTATTGGTGACTTTGACATACCTCTGCTCAGAGCTGTGCCAGCAGAGGAGGCTGAAGCAGGTGTTCAAATACTAAGCACTGCCCATAAATTGAATCTGACATCCTGCTCGGAGAATGCTGGGCAAAACAATTGAACCAAGTCCACACACTTTGAAGCTGCAGCTCCAAAAAATCACGGCTGAAAGGGGAGGGAGCTTCCTAGCAACAAAAATGCACCCGCGCCTCCCAGCTGAAGTGTGTGTGTCGCACAACACCTCGTGGGTCCGCAGGGTGGGTTTTGGGGAAGGGGGGGAGGCTGAAAGCTTTGAATTTGTCATTTCTTTCTCAACTGGCTTTTAGTTCTGATCCTGAGCGAGAAGAAAGGGGTCCTTGTTTGATAAGAAGGGATGATAACCTGCACCCAAGCCAATAAAAGGGATTAACCCGAGACTGAAGGCTCAATACCGGGTTCTGGCCGATGCATGGTTCAATTAGACTAAAAGCTGTCCTACAGCATTAAGGCAAGTTACCTTCATTTTCAGCTTCAGTGAAACAGACCCCAGATGACAGGATAGGCAAACAAGGACTTTTTCACTTTTCACAATTGCTTTCATCCTGCATCGCCAATATTATTAGACTTTAAAGAAACTGGAAAATCAGAGGAGCGTTCAAAGTAGGTGGTCTCTGCGTATTCATTGCATCCGGGCACATCAGGCTGGGTAACGTGTTTTGTAAGCCCAGCAATGTGGCTTGCAGTTCATTTCTTCAGTTCATTTCCATTTTCACCTAATAAAATCAATTTTCAACCCAAAGTGATGGCCTACAGATATTACTTTAGAAGCCCAGGATGTAAACACTTCAGACAGTCATGCACCTCCAGCAACACCGTGCTCTCCAAAGAAGGGAGCCTGTTCCTCCGAGGCAGCCTGCTTTTATCCCATGCACCTGGGTAAATCATGGAGAGGAGCGTCTGGCTCTTTTCAGCAGCAGGGGTCAAAATACTTTGAAAAGAAGAAACAAAAAACCAACAGGATCATGACAGACTGACTTTTCACACACGTGAAATGGAGGCCCAGAGGAGCACGGCTCAGCCAAGGTCATCCTGGCTGGACAGCGGAGCTGGGAAGAGCCAGGCACAGGTCCAAAGCATTGCTCTGTGCTCTCCCATCCAGCTGCCCAGGTCTGAACGCAGCAAGAGGGATGTAAATCTGTGGATTTACATCCTAGACTTTCATTTTTGTTTTCCCCATGATGTAAACAGAATGAACAAACATCCGTCTGGAGCGCCGGAAACCTGTTTATGGGCAACTTGAACAACTCCTTTGCTATTTCCCTGGTAAATAAAGCTTGGAGATGATTCCTGGAACTACAATATCCCCGTGTATGCTGCCACAGAGTGCCTGTTGACATACTCCAAAATTCAAATAACAATTAAAATGTTTCTCCCACATTTCCCATGGCTGCCATCGTGGCATAGAGCCTTGTCCTTGCTGTCTATTTGTACAGGGGACAAGGATTAAATGAACACAACAGTGTTGCAAGCACTAAAAACAGCCCAGGAGGGACAGTTGTGTGTAGAGGATTAAATCAAGAAAGGAAAAATTTAGAGGTATTTATTTGATAGAGGCTGTGCTGACCATTCCTGGAAAAGCAGGAGTTGGAGAGCTTGGAAAACAGACTGACCACAACTGGAGTGCTTTCCACTCACGGTTCTGTAAAATGATTACATGGCAAAGATCCAAACTTTTGATATGCAGGAAAAATATGTTGGAAACTTAAGCCATCCTGATAGCCCAGGGCAGCCTGTTTGCTTGGATTTTCCTGGTGTAAATAGAACCACCGCACAACAGCTCAAGGACTGTCCAAGCGAGACTGCCAAAAGAAACAGTTATTTTTTATCCAGATCATTCCAGAAATTCCTTTTTCCTTGGCCTGCAAATGGAACAAACATCCTATTTGCTGGAGCATCCCTACCACTACAGGCAGCACTCGGGTATTCCGTATTAATCAACGGTCATCCTGCCCTGGGCAAAGGTTGCTGACTGCAATGTGTGGGAAACAGGAAAAGCAGCTTAAAACAAAATTGTGGGACTGCTTTTTTCATTCAGGCAGACCTGTCTGTGAGAAAAAGAATTTATGAAATGCTGATTTATTTTTTTTTCTAACTCTTAAAACAAATGGAAGTGTGAAAATTCACAGGAGCAACACTGTTTTTATAGCCTATCGTGTAAACAGCCCTGAGATTCTGTCAAGGCAGTTGAACTTTCAGCTGGGTGGTGGTCAGAGCAGAAAGGTCACCACACCCAGGGCTGACCCTGATTGGAACTGTGCTAACTTTGACTTTCTCTTTCCAAAGCTTCACAACAAACTGCAGCTTAACCCCTTGAAGGTGGTTTGATTTCACTTATCCATCACCACAGCAAAAGAAATCGCTAACCCGGAAAGGCATTTGGCTACAAGAGTGACACAGGACTAAGAGACACTGGAATTTCAGGTTGCCCAGAGAAGTTGTGGGTTCCCCATCCCTGGATGTGTCCAAGGCCAGGTCGGATGCAGCTTGGAGAAGCCTGGGACAATGGGAGGTGTCCCTGCTCATGGCAGGGCATTGGAACAAGATGATTTTTGAAGTCCCTTCCACCCCAAACCATTCTGTGATTCTATTCTATCATTCTCCACTGCACCATTCTTCACCACCTCTCTCTTCCTTCAGGCTGACCTAACTTTTTTTTACTGAATATCTAAAGTATCTCATACTATGCAGCCTTGGATCACACATTTGGGTCTTGAGTCATTATTACTTTTAGCAAAATGGGCTTTATTGCACTTTTCTAGCTAACCTCAGTATAACACTAATATTTGCATGGTGCCTGAGCCACCCCTCTAAACTGAGAATAAACGGATGCTTTTTACATGACGTACACAAGGAGTGATCTTTCGGAGAGGCAAAGCAGGCAGAGGAACCAGTGGAGGGTGCTGCAATAACAATGGCCACGCAGAAATACGGCAGAGTGCTGCAGAGCTCCTCATTGCACAGACACTCAGGGCTGGAACACAGGGCCATCAGCCTGATTCCTGCAATCACCAAATGGCATTGGCACCAGGAGAAGCTGCTTCTTAAACATGTGCCTAGCAGTCAGAAGCCCCACACAACTGGTGGTGAGCAGGAAAAGTCTAAGCTTCGTTTTTAATTTGACAATCTCTGACCTGTGCCCACAGCAGTGTGTTCCAACAGAATTTTACTGGCAGGGACACAAATAATAGCCTGACCTCCTTCATGTTCACAGCTCTCTGGCTGAGCATATAACCTGAAGCAGAGGTACAAAGGTTAAGTACAACAGTGCTACAAACAGATGCTCTTGGGTCTCAGTGGACACCCACAGAAATACTCCAGTCCTTTGCGCTCTCTCGTGGATTTCCTCTCCCATCCAGCAGATTGAAACTTCCTCAGTAGCTTTAAATTCCTGTCATTATCAAAAATAACAACTTTTTCCTCCGCTAAGAAAGTGCTGAAATAACTTGGGCTCTTAAAAAAGTTCCCCATGTTAAGACTCTGGCTTCAGGTCTTGTTTTTGAGAAGAGCTTGTTCAGGGCTAGATTTGTACTGCAGCTACATCTAAATAGGAATAAGTGTGCCTGACTCTGGGACTGCAAATCTGTTCTCTCGTTTTGATTTTAAATCAACACCAGCAACGTGTTTTAGCACTGTTGCTGCCCGGCCTTCTGTCATGCAGCCTAATTCTTCAATCCCCTCGGGGGCTGAACTCACCCGTGTTATAAATACTGTACTGAAGTGCAAACACTCAGGTGACCTTTAATACAAGAGTCAGAACTGACCCCTACATTTCTTCACGTTGTCAAACATCCAGAAGATGCAGGACTAATAGGCACACTAATGCCCAAGGAAGAAAGTGAGAACTTCAAACTCTTCTTAATGGAGTTAAAGCACATTCTTTAAAAAGAAAAAAAAAAAGGCTCTGAGAATGTGGCCTTTCACTAACACAAACAGTTTCAAAGAATGGTTGTGGCACAGAAGCAGTGACTGGAAAATCGGAAAATCTGTATAAGAACTGTTGTCATAGTGGATTTCCCATAGGGATTATTTTAATCTAGGGAAGCCATTAAAGACATTGGTTTGACTGGAAGGTCTCAATTTTTTTTTTTTCTCTTCCCCCTCTCCAGACACATACATCAAACTCTACAGGGCTGTCAAGTTATCTCCAGCACTTGCTGAAAAGTCTGTGACAGTATTAAAAAGAAAACATTTGACGGTCTTGTGAACTGCTGAGAGTTATCACTATTAAAGTGTTAATAATGCCATAATCCGAGGCTGAGAATTATTCCCTCAATTCGTAATGCAATTTAGCTGCTTAGCACAGCAGTTATGATGCAGACCAGACTCATTGCAAAGGTACTGGGGGAAATTGTCCTAAGAAAAATTAAACCCCCTTGGATTTCAAAGCCCAAATATGACATACAGGGTGTTAGAAATGCAAGGAAAGGAAGGCGTTCTGTATTAAAATTTTACAGGGACAGATCTGCTGAGAAGGAAGCAATAGTGGCATTGGTTAAAAAAAACATTGAAAAAAAATCAATCCAAATAAGAGAGTAAACAAACTCAAGAATATAGTTAAAGGCTCATTCGGCTAATTCAGTTGGGAGCAGGAATTTTGAGGGCTTCTAGAGGAAAATCGCTTCCTGCTGGTCCCAGGGTGGGCACTGTAGCACACATTCAAGGCACTCCATTCCTCTGCACATGATGAAAATGTAAAAGTTGTCACTAAATCCAGGTTAAAAAAAAAAATAAAGGGCCAGAAGTAATTAAAAAATTCCACAAATGAACTTTCCAGCCACAGTATTAATTCAGCCCCATTATACATACTGTACACTGCACAGCATAGATTAAATAATAAACAATCACATATTATATTTAACAAGGAAAACTGAACTGGAAAATGCTGGTCTCTGGAACTGGAAAATGCTGGAAAATTCTGGTCTCACCCTGTGTATGTGCACACAGCTCAGTCAGTGATACAAATCGTGGATTTCAGACACCCTCGCTCTGAACTTCGGACTCCCCAGCTTTCACATAATCCCTGCAGTGATTTTACAATTATTTAAAGCATAGAGGGATTTCTAAGAACTGCAACATCCTAATTACTTCTTCCATTCAATGTAAAGGTACAGTGTTTTAGGAATCAACACCCAGCGCAGCTCTGATGGAGGCACCAGTAAATGAAACATTTTTTGAACTGCAGAGGCCTTCACCTGCCCACCATTAAGAGACCAAGGCATCTTGCAGTTGGGAGCCAAGTTCCTTGGTGGAAATTCAGCTCCTCTAAGAACTTTAACCGAAAGACCTTTACTAGAAAAACACTTCAACAAAGAGACAACATGATAGTGAAAGAAAATAGAAGACGCAGGCAAGTAAATTTACTTAGCCACAAAATTGATCCTGTACTATGGAAAAGACTTTTCAGATCTGGCCAACAGCAATGAAAAAGCAATAGGAGGTACTGAAGAATCACTTTTTGCATTTCTCTTGTTGGAGGCATCTAAGAGCTTTAAAAGACAAGTTCAAACTGACTTTAAAGAACCATAAAATCCTTTAGGTTGGAAAAGACCTTTAAGATAATCGAGTCCAACTATAAACCCAGCACTGCCAAGTTCACCACTAAAAAAAGGCCCTGAGTTTACTTCTAAAAGACACTTACATGTCTTTTGAATTCCTCAGCTGAAGCCCTTTGAGATGTCACTGAAATGAAAACCAAACTATGTTTATCACTATACACAGAGTCAGAGATAGATTGCAACACTTTCCCACGGAAAGTTTTGCTTAAAGTTGGTTTTGTTTTATTCGCACGTCTCATTTAAGATTAGTGGTCAAATCTTTGACTCAGAGATGCAGACTGGACCAGCGTGGCTCAATTTTTGGAGAGGATACAGAACATTTCAAACTGAGACTCCTCAACCCTACAGCCCCTAAAACACACAGACCCCCCATCCCAAGAATTGTAGCTGAGGACTTCCACCCTTCAGAGAGGGGAAATCCCTCACCACACATTTCCAGTGTTCCCCCACGGTCTCCTGTGTGGCTCAGCCATGTGGCACGTCATGGGAGCTCCATGTAGTGTTGGTAGGTTCCTGGTGCAGCCTGGGGATTGAAATAACCCCATGCTTCGTGAAAAGAGAAACACTCCTTGCCCAGCTCTATTGAAACAGGCTTTTACTTTCAAGAGGCAGGCAGGTGTCTCGATCCTACAAGAGTCTATGACATTTAATCTCCTAAACGTCGATGTTGCTTTTGAAATGGGCCTAAACCATTAGATACTTCTGAGAATGTCATCCTTCATCTTTAAATTTGCTGTGACCACACACAGTCACCGCAAGTCTTGCAGTTCCGTGACCCAGGATATTCTGCAGACATCAATTATGCTGCTTTCTTTCCTTACTCAGGGCTACAAAACAAATCTGAAGTTTTTTGCTTCAGAAGCTTTTCAGAATGCAAAAGTTTCATTAAAACATGAGGAGGAAAAATATATTTTATTCATGCTGTCATAATTCAAAATCCTCTCAGAGTTTCCGAAAACTTCACCTTAGGGCTAGCACCAAGCACGGAAAATTTCTGAGCAAAAAGAATTTGAGAAAGTTATTAGCAAAAAGTTATTAGCCGGGAGTGGGGATTAGAACTCAGCCTTAACAACTGCCTTGGCTATTGCAACTCCTATAATAATTTTTACACAGGGGCTGCACAGCAAATTAATTTTCCTTAGGCACTGCAGTCAAACTTAGCAACACGAGGTTTGTGTGCTGCTTTACACCCTGCAGCTCATGCCCAGCAAGCGCGGCGCTGCGCTGGCACACAACACGAAGAGGGGACTGTGCCATGCGCTGGGCTTAGCTCCTTGTTCTCCTTGCCAGGCCTGTGTGAAATAAATAACTGGGCTCAAAGCAGCTGGAGAAGTTCCCTGTTTCTAACAGGCGTTATCTGTTCTGCAGCACAACCACAGCAAACCAGTGCTGGTGGGTACTGACAGGGAGAACTGGGCCTGGAGGAGGACCTTGGTCAAGGAACACAGCAGCCACTGGATTGAGGGGCTATGGACACCCCTGGAATTATCCCCACTGCCTTCAGCCACTCTGTGCTTTTAGGAGCAGCCTATAACCAGAGACAAGGTGCAGCGGGTGGTCCAGAAGTCTGGGGGCTATGTAGGAGCTTGGAAAATCTTCATTCAGTTCTCCCCTTCAGCACATTCTGTGTGACTTCTCCCAACAGCTTTGAAGGGTGTGACTGCCCACAAACGTATGGGACTCTGTGCCTCAGTTCTCTACCTGTTAAGTCAATAAATCAAACTTGCCCTACATCTGAAGGGTTTGGGGAAATAAATATACTGATAACCATGAGCTCCCATGGATCCTCACATGACCCCTGGTGACTGGGGAATCACAGGTCACCCACACTACCAGCGACAGAAAATGTCCACCCAGTCCCTGTCCCTCAGACACTGAGTCTGTGCCCTGAAACCTGATGATTTCTGCATGTTTCAAAAATTGTGAGGGTTCTTTACTCCCCTCTTAACACCATTGCTGATGATTCAAAGAGTATCAGATATAAAATCATAGATGATGGGAATTTCTGCAGAAATATATCAAGTTTGGAGTTAATTTGGTCTCAGATCTCAGTAGCCTGAATCTATTTAGTAAAACTTTAAGAATAAAATTCTCGAGTCCCTACGAATTCATTGTGCCTCACCTGTAACATCAACATTTCCAGTATTACACATTTTGGTGAAAAAAACATGCCTCTTTCCACAGGCATTACTTAATTGTAATGTCTATTTATTTGGTATTTCTTTCTGTTTTCCTGCACTGTTGTAAAAGTGTAAATCCTACTTGAAAAATCTCCTTTTACGGGTTAAAAATCTCCAAAGACTTATAAGCTGATGTGAAAGATTGACTTAATTGAGCAGTATATTTTTGATTTACTAAAGAAACCTTAATCCTTTGACTAACCTGATGTATAGATTTTAGAGAGATTAGCAAATCTAAAATGCATTAAATTCCAGGGCAATAAAACCATCTGACTGTATGAAAAGACATAAATGCAACACACGGCTTGTGTTGCCAGTTACTGTGGGGTTTTTATCTTTGGGTTATCAACTAAACTCCTGATGTAGTTGCTATGATCATATGTAGCAGTAAAAGTATTCACAGAAATGACCATAAACTTACAGACATCAGCACAGGAAACCCATTGTCCAAGCCATGAACCCACACAGAGAGTGCCCTTTCCCACAAAATCTCCACCAGGAGTTATAAGTGAGCAAAGGACAAAAGAAGCAACTCATTAAAAATTTCACAGGGTACGTTACCAGCACCAAATTTTGCCTGTGCCACTACCAAGCCATGGGGAACAGCAGCTTTAATTAAAAGTTATGCTCAAGTGGAGATGGAAATGGCAGCAAGGCCCAGGAAAACTGGAGGGCTGCCAGCTTTCCAGAGGTCAGGAACACGTGGGGAATCTGTGTTTCAGTTTCCAGCTAAAATCACCAGAGCAAGTGGAAGCTTTCTGAAGGCTCGAGAGCAAACCCTGCGAGAGGAGCAGCAGCCCCTGTGAACAGGAGCCCTGGAATGAGCACACGGATGGGTACGGGGTTCCTCAGATCCCATGGTAATGGAAGCCACACAAATACCTCAGTAGGTGCTGTCCAAGAGCCAGATAACATCTCCGACTATGATCCCTCCCCTAAACACCAAATAACTGCCCTTGTGGGTATTTTTTAAGGGTTTTTTTGCATCTGGAGCTGACTGATTTAATCATCATTCCCTGCTGTGGCAATGGCTAGGAAAACAAGGACTCAGGCACCAAAAACTGATTCCCCAAGGCTGCCAGTTCAAAACCAGGTATAGCTATGACACATAAAGTACAATATTCAGTAGATCCACCGTGATACTTTCAGAAAAAAAATAAATCAGTGCAGAGGAAGCTTCCCAGAAGCTCTGGCAGGCAGAGCTGCAGCCCCAGTACTGAGATGGCTGATGCCAGGACACCTCATGCTGAGAAGCAATCCTACTTGGAGGGTAAAGCACAGGCCAACGCTCCTCCGCTTTCTGTGTGTCCGTGGGACTTCCAAGCCTGTTTTCCCCTCTCGTGCCTCATGGTCACTTGGTTTCACCAAAATAAGAGCTGTCACTACACAGATGCACGGGCCCAGCACTGTGAATTCCTAATGCCAGCGAGGGCCCCTCCATTCCACTGGAATGTAAATAAATGCCAGCACTTCTCCTGGACCTCTGCAAGTTAAATAAAGCACTCACACAGCGCTACCGCCAAAGCACGTGGAAAGGCAGTAAGGGATTGATTCCGGTTTGTCTTTGAACTTCCTGTACCCTCCTCATAACCTTCCAATCCCTTATTTATTTATTTTTTTAATCTTTACACCAAAACCCACGTTAGAACGCAGAGGAACCAGAAACGGGGCACTAAAGAAAAGCAAATGATTAGACTAAAAATATCCTTGCCAAACATGCAGAGAAATAAATAGGTGGAAAATAAGCCCAGCTCTCCTGAGGGCAGAGCAAAGCAGCGTATGCCGACGGGTCACAGGGATAGCTGCAGTAATTACATTTTACATTGCTTTAGGTTTCATTTATGCTGTCAAAACTGTTTTGTCACACTGGATTTTTTTTTAATGCATTTCAGATTTTGCTAATCTCTAGAAAATCTATATCAGTCTAATCAGAGGATTGGGAGGCTCCTTGCTGTATCAAAAATATACTGCTCCATTAAGTCAATCTTTCATACTGGCTTATAAGTCTTTGGAGATTTCCAATTTGTCAAAGGAAGGGATTGGGCTTTTTTCCTGTCCATGTAGTTAAGTTTTTCTAATGATGAATCTTTGAGAAGAAGAAAAAAAGAAAGAAGGAAGAAAAGAAAATGAGTAGCCTAAAAGCGATGATCATTAAAAAAGCCTGCATTGCTCAAAATGTAGCTCATGTAGCTCAACCCAAATATTTGCATGAAGATCAGCAAATAATAAGGAAAAGTTATAATGGACAAACTCTTGACTCGTCCCCTTACACTGCATGAGACTCTCTTCATTTCCAGGCTCCTTGTGGGCTGTTCCTCCTTGCACTGCCATCTACCACAGACTGGCATCCAGCTTCCAGCTCCCTCTGGCCAGGGAACAGCCCCGTGCCCACTTGTGACTGCTCCAAATGAGCCCTTTCGTGCCTCCCTGCAAAGCGTTCCTCAAGCACGGGAGGAACTCACTGTAAACAAGAGAAATCCGTTCCACTGTCAGTTTTCAAATCCCTCCCTTCAAGCTCCCTTCTGCTCCAGAAACTACGGAACACTCGAGGTTGTCAGTGTTTATGACCCCAAGCTGTAGGGGGGAGCACCTGGCAGACCTGTGGAGTGAAGAGATGTGGGTTTGGAAAACAGCAGAGGATGGGGATCTCTTCCTCTTCAGTGTCCACCACCATACCCCCACAGGGCTCAGCCCACAGGAACAGCTCCGAGTCCACTACATTCAAAATGAAGCAGCTTAGCAAAGACAGACTGAACTGGGTCATGCGGATCGAGGCAGATTTGGGATTGCTCACGTGAGCCGCTGTCCTCCTCTGCAGTGGGATCAGCACCTCCAGCAGAGAGGCACGCTCAGAACGTGGGCCAGGCTGTGAGCAGGAATTTCTGCTGCAGCACAGCTGAACAAGGAGAGCAGCCTGAAGGCCAGGGATGCAATGCCAGCTCTGGGACAAACAGACACAGTGTGTGCCACTCTTGGAGAGAGCCTCTGGGACAAAAGGAGGTGCGCCCGTGTTCAAACAGAGGAACTCACCCTGCCTCTTCTCCCCACTGTTGGTGACTTGCTGTCTTCTGGGGAGCAGCCAAAATCAACTCAGGGTTTTCCTGCTTTAGACATTATCTGAATTAGGCAGCATCATTCCTCTTCCAGGGAAGGTGCAAGGACTGGAGGGCAGTAGGTAAAAGAACGGGACTGGGAGAGGAGAAGGGAAAAGCAGCAAAGAAATGATCTTCCATAAGTTATATTAATAACTGAGACAAATGAACCTTTAGACTGTAGAAGTTTTTTAAGGTATTTCCAGCTTTTCACTATTGTTTTCTGTATTCATTTTTCAGTATAAAATGCACGGCAAACTGAAACTTCAGTTTACACTCTTTTTTTTTTTAATGTTAGTTTATTTCTGCTCCTAAAATAACACCTGTCACATGTACTTATTATTAACACAAACGGACCAGAATCTCTTTGGACTCTCCTGGTAATGTGCTTGTAAAGCACCAAGGAAAATGGAAGCCTGGTCTAGGGTTGTCTTATTGAATGTGAGCACAGGAAAGAAAAGAATGACAATGCAATAGTGGAGCATCATACTCAGGAACAAACTTGGCTGCTCTGCCTTGAATTTACTTCTCATACCCCCAGACTCTTCTAAACAGAATTTCAACTACAAAGTGCTTCAAAATTCAGTGTTGGTCAAGAAGTACTAAAGTCATGTGAAAACCAACAGGAGAATGCCCAACTTTGTTATCAGGCCAAGTCCTCAAAGGACAAACAAGGAAAAACCAACCCAAGCTGTACAGCTAGAGGGACAGTCAGCATCACTGAACAGAACTGAAATACTCCCAGCCACAGAGGGTGAAATATTAGGCTCTCAAACACTTCTTGCTAACCAAATCCATTGAAAGCAAAATGATTAAAGTCCACCTGGTGGATTTACAGGGCTTTGTGCTGATATGAGACCATTCACTCACGAGAGGCAGCCTTTTGACATGATTCAGTTGACTGCCCTTGGCATTTGACACACACCTAAGGAGTCTAAGTGGTTACTGCTATTAGCAAAGACTTGAAAAAAGACACTTGTCACATTAGGTCAGCTATCTCTTAACTCCATCCTGTGAAATGTCACCAGTACCCCCGGGTTCTCATTCCTTATCAGTCTTTGAGATAGATGTGGTTATTGTTCTAAAGCAGCAAGAAACAGAGACAGAGAAACAAAGGAAAGTGTGAGTTGTTTATTGTCTCTTCCATAAATGACAAAGCAGTTCTTGAACCTTTAAGAAAAGGACAGACCCCTGATTGCTTTGTGCATTATGTTTTTACAGGCATTTTTACCCGTGGCAGTTTCTGTCCTGCAGCAAAGTCCTTGTCCAGTCTCTGCAAAGAGGGAGCTGAAAACTCCTCTGCAGTGGGACTGGCACTGAGACCTAAGGGACAAGGTCCGCAGACCTGCACCAGTGCCAGCGTGCTTAAATAGGCCCAGGGGACGCCTTTGCCACCCTCCCCTTGGTGGCATAAGGGGGTTTTGTCAGGCACAAGGGTGTAGGAAGCGCTGCTGGACTGGTGATGTGCTTCACACAGGTATAAACCAGTACTCTGGAAAAAGCCACAAAGTTGCCCTGGCTCTGTTTCCCCCCATCTGTTCTGACCAAATTCACTTTCTTTGAGCCTGTGAAGAATTTATTTGAGCTACACAGGTTATACGCAGCGTAGGCCACATTTTACACATTTTATTAGCGTTACCTTGCTCTGCTAATTGAGAGCCAAGGTGTTCCGCCCCTTGCAGAACCAAACTTTGAGAGAGAATGACAACCCGTGTGCTGAACCCCCACCAGCACAGTCACTACAGCAGTGGTTATCCATGTCAGACACTGATATCCTGCTCACAGATGTGGCTATGCTGAAAGGACATTTTGGGAATTGTGTATCATTTTAAGATGTTGCAGAATCTCCCTTTTCCACTTCATTTAAGGCCTAGAAAACCTAAAGCCTTGAAATCCTACCTTGCCTGAAGGTAGGCTGAAACTCTAAATTGCAATGAGAGAAGGATGGAAGTGGGCAAAAAGGAAAGAAATACAGAGAAGGGAGACACAGATGAGAGTCTTTCATAATATCTCAGCTGGACAAGTTAGTGTTTGACAGCTTGAATTTATGTGAACATTAACAGAATTGATAAGTCAGGGTCTTGCTGACCTTGGTACTATTCCAGAAGTAATATTTTCACTAAGGTGAACTATTTCTGGACATTTCTGCGATGTACTGAACACAAACATTTTTTTTCCTGACACTGGAGTGAGCACAGCTCCTTGTTTCTGTTGTCTATTTAATGGGAACAATATATCCTTACTGCAGCCAAGGTCATCTAAATTCTTGCCCCTTGGCAGGGATTCACATTTTTCCTCCAAATGCTTTAACAAACAGTTCTTGCTTTTCTCTCCTTAAACAGGTTTCACCTACTCCACAGAGCTCAGCCAGCAAAGCCAGGCTTCTCAAAGGTGTGCCAGCAGGAGCCTTGACTTTCTGATAAAACTCCCCTTTCCCTGGTTTACTCTGCTGTTTTCCTCAGGGATCACAGCTGTGGTGTTACTATTTATCAGTACTCCCAACCAACTTAAGCATTCCAAATACAAATCAGTTTTCTTGGGCTGTGAATGAGTTGCTCAGGCAGGGCAATAAAAGGGAGGGAGCTGAAACCAGGATTTCCTGAGGCACAGACTATCTGTTTCGCTTTGGAGTATTTTAATGAGTAAATGTTATTTGTCATCAGTATGACTGGCAGCTGGAAAGCACAGAGGCCTGAGACCCCAGGGGAAATAAATGTCTTTCCCTGTCTGGGGAAGGGACACAGTCTTGGCCTGGCCACACGCCACTACTGACAGTAAAAGCTCACGACATCCAGGAAAACCCAGTGAACGCAGCTTTCCCTGGTGCGAATCAGCACAGCTCCCTGGGCCTGCAGTGACACTGATTTATAGCAACTGAGGATGGAGGCAGCTAAATTCATTTCATGAACCACAAAAGAATTAAGATGATTGTATGCAATCGTCTTAATCTATAGCAACAAAACCTGTGTGCTCAAGAAAATTGCTTGATGATACCGCAGATATATACATTTATACAAGCTAATTAAGAGTTACTGAACATCTCTTTAATTACCGGCAATACTCTGAACGGCCCATGGCCCACAAATGTATCTCTATCATAATCACACTCAACCCTTCTCCTCTTCAAAGTGTATCATAACTGTTTACTAATTAATCTTTAAGCTCTTGTACCACACAGCATGTTTAGCCTTCTATAAACACTGACTACACAGTTCTGGAGAAGAAAAGGAGAGGATGATGTGTTAGGAATTTACTACATTGGCTGAAAGACTCACTGCTTGGCATTTATTTTTGTTAACTTCTGTAGAATCCTGAGAGTCGACAGAGACCTATCTCAGTTCCACGATTTAGATAAACATCCTGATTCACATTCAGGTTCTAGGCAGCACTTTAGCATGATACCTACAGTCACAGTCACTGTTTGCCTTGCTAGATTGCACTCAGGCAAAACACTTGGGGCTCATACATCACCAAATCTTGCCTCTACTCAAAATAAATTGTGCTGAATCCTCTGTCTTGAGCAGAGTCTCAAAGCTCTATATGCTTGCATGACAAGCAGTGAGATCCTTACTGCAGACATTAATAGGAAATGGAGCAAGTCTTTAATTTGAAAGGTAAAAATAGGTAACGTTACCTGGCACGTCCTTGTTTGGGTTATGGCTGAAACAGCTGCAGCTGTTAAAGCTGGTCGTTCCCAAGTTTTACATTGGCCTCTGGCTGAATTTTTCAGAGGTAGCACCAAGCACCTCTGTAAATAAGGATAGAGGATGGGCTGCCAGGTCAAATAATTCTAACATGGTCATAGTCAGAAATAACTTGAATTTGTGCAAAGAGAGTGATGCTCTTCCTGTGGAAATTTCACTGTGGTTGAGTTACAAAAGACAATTATAGTTTGAAATTAAATTTTAGGGTGTCTAAGTTACATCCAGCCTATACCCCATCTTAAGTCAATGTGTGGGATGGCAACATCACCAACTGACATTAGGAAATGCTGGGATTTGTGTCATTTGGGCAAATTCTGCTCACCTGCATGGGGAAAATGCAAATCAAACCACTACAGATGCTTTTCACTTGGATGCATTTCGTGAGAAGATCACTCACTTCCCCGACGCCACACTGCTGCACTAGGTACAGGCAGAAGGAAGTTTCACGTCTTTCTCCCTTATTCTGAGATTAGACACAAAAATCCTTTCTTTTACATGAAACTCAGCAAATTTTAGGAGAAACAAGTCACAGTCCTCACTATTCTCATCTTCACTGGAGACAGAAACAAGGCAAAAGGACTGAAACAATATCAGCCAGAACAAGCTCTGGGCATTGCAGGAGTTACTCTACACAAATCAAGTCACATCGCTGTGCAGTAACTAACAGAGTGGGGATTTATGAGACAAAAAAATAGACTGATTCTGAGAGGAGGGAGAATTTTACTCCTATGAATAGGACTTTTCAAGGACATTCAGCTGCTTGGGCAGGTACGTGTCTCCACGCAGGCATGTACACGAGAAAAGAGAGGGGAAAGATTTCAGTAACCCAAGAGGAGCTTTGGGACTATATTGTGTCCATGTGTTGCTAAAGCTGATGATGTGGCAGTATGAACCAGCTCATCAGATGGGCACAGGCTCTCTCTGTTCTTTCCTAGGAAGGTGGCAGATAAAAGACAAGGCATTCAAGTAGCTGACAGGGTAACCTGTAAGTGCCTGTCCTGAGCAATCTACTTGTCAGCTTTCCTGGCTAAGAGAGGAGACGTGTGCCACAGCTGTCAGCTTTGTGTCATCTTTTCTCTCTGCCTTTCATCGTCCTTCATCCCATGAATGGAGGTTTTATTTGACTTTCTTTTTTTGGCCCAGCTCGCAGGAGCGCCTTTATGCCACTGCCTTAATGGATCTTGGGAGTGTGCAAATCTGGCCAGTTCCAGTAGTGGCTAAATGAGGAACAGGACCAAAGGCATAAGGAAACCATCATCATCATCATCATCATCATCATCATCATCATCCAACAGGCACACTGAGGCCTGGCGGTGTAAATGCACAGGCTACCCTGGAGGTGAGTGAACACAGAGCCTGCCCTTTGGGCCACTACAACACACTGGCAGCTGTCCACAAGCACTGCACAAAGGACAGGGCTTTGTTTTTCCCTGCCGGTGATTCCACAAAACACTTCATCACAAGGGTAAATGCCTGTGAAAAAAAGGGAATTTTGAAGCTGCTTTTCTCTAACAGTGCATCGATACCACCAGAAATAAAAGTAGCTTCCAAGTCTGACCAGGAAAATCCCTGCCCCTGATCCATTTCCACACCTCTCTCTGGCAGAAGCTGTCTAAGCCAGGCATTCCCTGCTGCTGGAGATGCATGTAGGTACAACAGGCACTTAAACATCCACCTTCCTGTGGAGATAAAGGGCTCACTCCTCAACTCTCTTCCCCTCCACCACAATTATCTAACAGAAGATGTGGGGACGGATTATGAAAATCTCTGACTTTGAACAGAAGCATCCATCTAAAACAATAATGATGTCTTTAAGCAAATCTCGATTCCTCAGAATGGCCAGGACACACACAGGAAGGAGGCTGTGGAGCTCCTGTGCAAATTTAGAAGAGTCATGAAAGATCAAAGTGGCACTAGAGAATGGCAGGAGCACACGTTTAATTTTAGAAAAACAGCATAGCTGTGATTGCAAACCATGAGAGGAGAAGGAACATCTTCAGAAGCACAACTCGGGAAGTGTGGCACACTGGGAAATACAAAGCATCAGCAGCTGGCACTACAGCTCTGATAAGGGGCCAGGGCATTGCAGGCAGATGCATTTTATAGTCAAACAGATTCTAATGAAGTGTCTCAATTTAAGAATGTCAACAATATTCTACTTTGAGCAAGAATATTTCATCATCCCTGGATCAAAAGGGTTTTTTGTCTGACCTTTTCATTCCCTTTCCTTTTAGAGACAAACCGTCAGATTTAAAGGTATATGAACATTGACTCGTTGCTCTGACTAGGAACTAAAAAGACCTAATGGTGAAAGTGGCCCTCCCGAGCACAGGGGTGGACCTGGTGGATGCAGAGGCTGCTCCCAGCTGGCATTAGTCATTAATTCTGTGAAAGTAAATGTCAAAGTACAGACTGAGATGCAGCTCTGGGTGAAAATTCCAATTTCTGCTCATCTCTCCTGCTGCTTTCTGGGAGGCAGAAGGTAAAAGCTCATTAACGTCTCCTCTCTTTTCGGATACCCACTTGCTAGGTGACATTGAATTCAGTGTTCTGGTATTAAACAAGGAATTCTGAGCATGTTCTACTTTCAAATGTGGACCAACTGCCAGAACAGAAAAAGGAGAACAGAATGAAAGAAAGCATTTGCAATACCTTTGGAAGGACAAGCGTTCAGGTGGCGAGCAGCTCTCGGTTTTCAAGAGTTACTTGTCAAAGATGCAAGTTCCTGCTTGCTCAGCTCTGGGCTTTTTTAACCTATCCATTAGCGAGATGAAATTTTAGATAACTACATGACATTTGCTGGGTTCATGCTGGTCATTCTGCCTGGGTGTTCCAGCCCTCCTCTCAGGCTGCCCCGGGATGTGCTGCCGCTGCGGCCAGGCCAGCTCTGCCGGGTTTGTCACAGCGACCTGCACAATGAGCATCACTCTCGGTACCTTCCAAACACCACTGCAGCCATCCCTGCCACTGGAAGAGTCTGGAAACAACAGAAAAGTGAAGCTAAAAGAGCATTTTTCCTATCTTAGATATAATTATGATTCCTATCTGTAAAACTTTCACTGCCTGATCACCTCACAAGCTTATCCGGTCAGGGAAGTTAGGCACAGAGTCTGACCAGAAGATCCCAAAAGTATTTCTAGTCCCTGGAATTCCCTATGGAACTGACTGCCACAGATTTATCCAGTGTCTTGGAGCAAGTCTGTTATCAGGCAGGTAAAGAAGCTCCTAAGTACAAACACTTTCTGAACTTCCTAAGTTTACAGGGGAAAAATGTTTGTAGGACCCTGCAGCAAGGATTATTTTGGCTCTGGCTGGAGACAAAGATTCCAACTGAATGAAAAGCATATTGCAGTTGAGGGTTTTTTTACAGGTAAAATATCGCTTGACAAAGTATAAATTATTGCTTTATTTATCAGAGTAAAATAATTCAAAGTCAAGAGAAAACAAAACTAGAGTATGATAACTTCACTGTTTTTCACAGCTACCTGTTCCCTGTTTTAAACAATAAAGGCCATAGTTAGCCCGTAACTGATAAATACAAAACATTCTTAAAAGACAATATAATTCTACTTCATACATCATCATTACTTGGCCAGAAAACAAACAAATGCAGTGGGTTTTATCACAGCACTCGCACTTGATCAAGAGCACTATAATCTCATTCAAATCAACACTATAACTAGAAAGTAATTGCTGTATAATCAGACATCAAACAGACAAGATCACCCTCGGTGTTCCCAACAAAATCACTTGGTGTCAGTTCAATCCCACTCCCTCTGGATGGTTTATTCACAAAGTGACTGTACTGAGACTTCCTGCAGCCCCTTCCTAATTCCCTCCCGACATTAAGAGGGGAGATGCAGAAATGCAGCATCGGAGAGCTCTGTCCCAGGCACTGGCATCGGTGCATGGCATCACGGACCGCAGCACCTCCCTGCTGTCTGCTCCAGTACCAAATCCAGGCCAACACCATTCCCAATCTTTATTTCTGGACCCCACACCCCAGATTCAGAGACTGGCAGACAGCAGCACCAGGCTGAGGCAGAAAAGAGGGGGTAATGACAGGAATAAAGATCTAAGCCTTTTCACAGCTGGATGAGGGATACCCTCCTGCATTCCCAGGATGGAAGCTCAGGCTTCAACACTGCACCCTCAGTGCAGGGCTCAGGTTTTTTTATACACATGGCATGAAAAGGCTTTCCCACTCCCAACCTGGAAGCTCTTTCCTCAGTTTTCATCAGGCTGCTCTGAAAGACAGGAATCCCTGGAGGTGCCAGTAGGAACTCCAATTGATTGTTACACACAAAGGGACAGGTCTATGTGGAAATTCTTTTGTACTGTGCATCAAATAGTCGTGTAATAATTGTATCGTTTTCTCTGAAGAGCCTCAAAGCAAACGATTTCAAAGGCAGGAAGGAGCGAATACCTGGAGCTCTCTAATTACAGACTCCGAGATATGCAGAGCAAAGTATTAAAATAAATGATATAGATGGATTATCAGAGAAGAGAGCGGGGCTGATAAGCCATATTTAGTATACTAATCCTGACTGTTTGTTTTGCATTCTTTGAGCCTTTTAAGATGACAGGTTCTGATCAACTGCTTCCCTTAGAGGTTGGCAGCTTTCCCGCTCTAGCAGTTAATTTCTCTTTGATGTTCTCAACTTTGTGTCAATGTACAAACTACTGTTAAGATATATAGCAGCGATTAAAATAATTCATCCATCTGGTTATAATTAAAGACCTAGTTAAACGTAATGACAACTTGATGTAGCAAAGCCAGCTCTCATCTTTTAAAAGGGCTGTGTACATTCAGAAAGTAATGCTGTAAATGGGTGACAGACTACTGCAATGTGCCCATTAAATTCAGGGGAATTAATTAAACTTGTTTCATAAAAAAGCCTTAATGACATTTACTAGCAAGACAAGTAAGGCAGAAATTGCAAGTATCCGTGACTGCTCCCTACGGAATCTCACTGCTTCCAGAAGGCCTCAGCAGACCCTGCAAGCACCACAGCAGACACTGGATTGAGGCAAAAGGGGGTTATGAATTTGCTCTCCCCAAAGGGTTGTAACTGCAAATTCAAGCCTCTGCTGGCTGGGCCCCAACTAAGAACATAAACACGGGGAGGGTACAAACACAATCCTGACACTTCGGGCATCATGAGCAGCAGGCTTTGAATGGGAAATGTTTGTGAGGATCAGATAGTACATCAGAACCACGGAGACAGATAAAGATTCTTTACTCCTGGGAAATAAAGCAAAGACATCCCCAATAAGCTGGAAGAGCTGGCATTCTTTATGGCTTTGATTGCTGGCAACAGGAAAGATGTCCCACTTATTCAAAATATTGTATGTTGTGGCAGAAAAATCTCAGGGATTTTCATCACCTTATGTCAGATCCAGGGTTTCTGTTGTCTTGAACAAGACTAGGATCAGCTTTAGAAGCTGAACTATGTAAATAACTGATGCATTGTTTTGGATCTATCCAAGTGTCTTTCAAAAACTGCCAATGAAATAGAAAATTGTAATGACTTAATTTGGGTCCAAAGAAACACTAACTTGATCTAAAGGGATTACTTTAGTTCAATGTTGAACTGTTTTAAAGAGGCAGTTTTGAAACACAAAGCCCCTTGGATTGCTAGATTTCGAGATCTACCTGATTGGAATGATATTTTTTTTTAATAGAAGAACAATTTTGCTAAAGTGACATATATTTGTGAAACTATTATCATAACTAAATCTGATTTTTTTTCTGAAAAATCCTGTTGCCACTGAAATCTGTCACCCAAACCATAGGCTTGGGAGTATTTTTCAGGTTTTGACAGTCCCGAAGAGATCCGTGCCTGATTCCATTATTCCCTTTCCAAATAATTCTGCAAGTATAAAACAGTGCAGTCTCTACAGAAAACCAAGGCAGTAGAAGAATATAATCAAAATCTTCCTTATCTTTGCAATGTTATTTGAGCAGGTGTGTGCAGTGAAGCCTCCCCTGATTTCCACCTTCCATTCCAGTTTCGGGTGTAAAACAAAATATTGCTGAAAATTTCATTGGTTAAAAGCTTTTTCCTCTTTTGTCCTCCTTGCAATTAAAAAAGAGAAATCCACACATAAAGTTCAACTTGCAGCCTGTGCCTTGACTTTCTGCCCTTTAAATATTCTGTTATGTTCCTGGTTGATTAATCCACGATACCTACTTGATAAAGCCACAGTGCAGAGTGGAAATGCTGATATTTCCATATCACAACCATAAGCTGCTGAATTTACTCTCCATTGGCTTTAAAGACTTTTTCCAGCTGATTTTTTTTAGGACAAGACTCTCAAGCAGGTCTGAGGTTTGAGTTTGGGGTATTTTCTTTGCTTTACTCACATACTTTAACTCTTTTCTCTTTGACAGCAGACTATGAACAACTTTTTCCTGCGTCCAACCTGTTTCCCACTTTTTCTTCATTAATAGATGTTGAAGGTTTCTTACTTTGAGGCACCTTCTGTGACTCCTAGCGAAGTGCCTGGTGCTACACGATAAAACTGGCACACTCCAATCCTTTCCTCACTCAAACTCCCCTGTGGCTCAGAGAGCACAATGACAGCTCTGCAGCGCACACGCCTCTGTTTCTATGTCTGGTCCAGGTCCAGAAGTAGCGAAACAAAGGCAGCTGTTAACAGTTCCAACTGGCCAAGGGGAAACCCAGAGAACAGAACTCTCCTGAGAAGACCCAGAGCCATGAGATTTGCAGTCAGATAGCCAGCCCAACTCTCAGTGACCTCTCTGAGAGAACTGAAAACGTCTGGCCGCTTGTCAAAACTGAACATCCAACCCCGTCGCTGAAGGAAACCCATAGTAAGAGATAGCCAAAGCAATATCAAAGGCACAAAATCCATGAGATATAAGTAATGGAGTTGTTTTGGGAATAGCCTTTTCTGCACTGCACGCTCTGTACTGCTTCATAATTATCTGCAGACACACCAGTTCCTGTTCTGCCCTAATCAGGATAACACAATCCTTACTGCCTTGAACACACAACCTCGGCGTCCCCTTTCGAACATCTCTTGATGGGCTAAAATTGAGCCAAAATATCAAAATACTACAGGACAGACCAAAGGGAGAATTGCCAATATTTAGACAGAGCAGTTCTTCCATCGATCACACTCATGCCTCTCTCTACGTTATAGTCACAACCTCCACCCCCCAAAATTATTTTGTACTAGTGAACACAAGCAAGGCTATCAAAACTCAGTTCCTAACCCTTCCAGACCAGTGGTTCATAGGCTGTACTGGGTATAACCATTCCTAGCAGCATTTTAATCAGGGAGCCAACATATCCAGGCCCTGGCAATCACAGGGCACCCGGATTTGGGACCTAGAGGGAATCACTCACTAGCATGGACAGGAGACCTGCATTCAGGGGACCCTCCAAACCCTACTTTCAGCCAGGAATACAAACGCTCCGGGAACCTGACTTGCTGCAGCCATTCCAGGACCAGCTGGCTTTAATTTATCTCACTATTCAAAAATGAACCACTTGAATTTGTAATTTTTAGTCCAAACAAAAGGCTCTATATTTTAGGGCCAGTGTGGAGGGAGTAGGAGAAATCTGTCTCACCCTCAGGTACTGCAGAATTGACCAGCACAGGAGTCAGGCTTAAGGTTCAGCAGGAAACAGGGAACCTCAGCTAAGAAGCAAGGCCAGAGTCCCCTGGAGTAGCCACTGTACAACCTCATTCCCTGGATGACAGGGTTCACCACACGCTTTCATGGCAAATCTTTCTCCACAGTTCTTTTTCTTATTTCTCAGAGTCCAGCACTATTCTGCTTCAGATCAGCTTCTGTCTAAATTATCTTACTGAGATCATCTTAGATTATTGCCTGAGACAACAAAACAGATAGGATAATTTGATTTTTATTACAGCCAATTGAAAACAGTCATGAAGATTTATCAAACCTAAAGGGAACGGGTATTTTTCAGATTTGCTGTAACTAAGTAGGACATACAATGCCAGAACAACAAACAAATGTCTGCCATGCTCCTGGAAGTCAACTGAAGATGGAGACAGTGTGACCAGGCACTGCCAAGCAGCCGGGCTGACCATTCAGCAACCCTGGACAGACCCGTGGCCCCTCTCAGCACCCCCCCTAAACAGCCCTTGCACCACCGAGGTGCCCCAGGACATGCACACCGGCACCCAGTGGATTCATGGCCCACCCTTCCTCAGGGTGACACCAGGGAAGTGCCAGCTGAAGGAATTCACCAACACCTCCACCGGACCCTGCTGCCAAGGGACATTCAGCTGGACTTCTACCCTGACACCCTTCCTTTACGCAATTCTTATCTCTTTCTTCACAGGACCTCCTCATCAAAATCTCCTTGGCACAACCCAAGCTGGTCTTCCATCACGAGGGGCAGACCGAGCTGAGTGTGGAGGCAATTTGTTCCTTGGAGCATGCATCATTCCTCCAGTCAACACACGCATCTGGCCAGGCTTCCTTGGACTGCTTTACAGAGCGGTGGACGTTGTCCAGAGCGCTCTGCTCAGTGTCCCTGACAAGATGGCCATCAAAGACTGGGTTAGGGGTCAGTCACCCAAAGCCGTTAGCACTCCAAAGTGATTGATTATCATCATGTGTGGTCTCAATCAAGAGCCGGTAATGAGCTGCATTCATTAATCCCATTTATATGTTTGCATAGTCCAGTCTTGAATTTCAGAGAATAAAAAGGCTTCATACTGAGATCAGCACATTGCACTACCTGGCAAGGAGAAGGAATTCACAGAGGGCATAAAGGATTTGCATATAATTCTGTATTTTTGAAATTACAGCCCAGGTATTTCTAAACGCCAAGCAGAGTGGCTCCACCGCACGGCCTGCACACCTCCCAGCAGCACCAAGCCACAACCTTCCCTTCCACAGCTCTGTGCTATAGCTCCCTCTGTACTTATTTGAAGTTTTCCTTGCACTTTTAAAATAACTCTCCAAGCACACAGCTCTATCCAGCGTTACACCCACTCCTGTTTAGACCATTATGGGTTCTCTGCCACTTTGTGTTTGATAACCCCTTATTTCCTTCTTATCACCTCCATCAAAAACCTCATGTTCTGAATATGCCCCGGCCACCTTTGGCTGTCCTGTCTTCCTCAAGCCATTCCCCTGCGATAACCTTCAGCAGAGAGCCCCACCAGAAGTAACCTGACCCCGTGAAGTGAGGGTCCTACCCTCACATCCCATTTTGAGCAGGCCAGGCTTCCATCCTCTGCTGAGCCCTACACATGAGCCCAGGTTCCTTTCACTAGCATTAAAGCCACGTTTTCCTGCTTCCCCTCCCCAAAGGTTCCCTCAAGGAATTATAAAACTAAAAGGTGAAATTCTGTCTCTGTTGAAGCCAATGGCAATGTTGCCAGTGATTTTAACAAGGCTGGGACTGACCTCAGCACAAGGAGCTCCAGCACAAGGCTCTGTGCTTCACACAGAATGATGAGGGGGTTTTCAGCTTCGCCACTTCTAAAAATACCCAAAATGCCAATGAGGACACCTTCAACTCATTTAACTCTGTCAGAAGACTTTCATATTGACAAACTCACTGACCAGAACAGCACAAACGTGCCAGAACACAAATCCTTTGCAAAATACATCAAATTTGAACCAGCTCAACCTGAAGAAGAAAACATTTATTTTTAAACATGTTGGAAAATGCACTCACTTTAGATAGCTCAAGGAATCAGCTAGTTGCATGCTTGGATGTCCAGAAGCTGTCACCACTTTTCCCAGCATAAATTCAGTACAAGATGTAAAAAATAAAGTCCTTCCAAAAAGTTACAAGGGGTTTGTTGGGTTTTTTTCAGAAGGGTGTTACTTGGTTAAAAATAGATTTGAATAACAAATGTCTCTAAGTGTTCCCAGGCCCCTTTTTTGTAGAAATGCTTTTAGCATTTCATGTGGGGAAAAAAATATGTACCAGTGAGAGGTAATGATATTTATCCACTCTAATGCAAAAGAACAGCAAATATGTTAAAGATAACCAGCACATAATTGTGTAAGCAATTCAAAAACTTTACAGTTATGCACTGAAACTTAAAATAACCAAGGTGAAGGTGACACTGACTGCACAGTAAACTTAAACACCTTTTTCTTTTTTTTTTTTTTGCAAACCCCTAAAGCCCAATGCACAGGCTCACCTTCCATGTGATGCCACACATTGCTGGTGCTCTCTGCTGCAATGCTCTGCTGGAAATAATCAGGTAGGGTAGGCAAATTCCATGGCCAGCACATAATATCCTTATTTCACACCCATAATCCACAACAAGGAATTCTTTATTTCTTCAAAGGAAAGACCACCTCTGCTGAACACTCCTTGACTGGCAGCAGAAAGCCAGGAGATGCCTGGGTCATGCCTGAGGGATGCTGGGATGCAAAAGCACTCGGAGGGCCCTGCAAAGCAATGTCCTGGTGGTAGAAGGAGCAAGAGAAGTCCTGGAAATGCCACTTCCAATGATCTCTAGAAAGGCAGGATCAGGCAGTGAGATATCATCCCCAGAGCTTCTCATAGGACAGGAAAGAAATTGGAAAGATGCAGAGTTGCAGAATAAAACTACCAACTGGAAATGAAATGAGAGAGTAGGGAAGAGTTTGCGTTTGCTCCATAGGGAGACAATGGCAAAGGACACAGAACTGGTCTCCTCAGGAGTTTTCTTCACTGGAATTTAGTGATTCGGGAAGTCACTCGGTACAAAGTTTTACAGACCAAGCTACCTACTTCTATGGATACACAGGGATAATTGGTCATTCTTTAGGGAAAAACCCAACAGGTGACCAGCAGGTGTCAATGCTGACAAGCAGCTGTTGCCTCCAAAGCCATCTTCTCAATGAGAGAGATAAAAACCGAGAGCTGAGCTCAGCCTTGGTGTTCATGAGAGGCCAAACAGGGTGGAGTGAACACTGCAGTCCCAGCTGTGCTCCAGGCCACCCCTGGCTCTGGGATGGCTCTGGGACTTCAGGCAGGATGTTTTCTCCTCCCTCCTGCTTCTCCTGGGTCAAGCTGCACAAACTAGCAGCAGGACTAGCCTTGCTCTCTGGCCACAGCCCTCTAAACTCAGTTTCAGAGGCAGTTACTGGGAAAACAGTGACGGAGCTGTGTTGGTATTGCTCAAAGAGGGTTTGGTCTTTTTCTTCTCTGACCATTTTGGTTTCATGCATGAGTTTCATAGGTGCATGTGAGCATACAAATAAACAAGTGTTTCTAAACATACATCCGTATTTCAATAATGCAGAGGGACCAAAGGAACTGTGCCCTCTCCCTCAGTTCACACAGGAGCTGCTGATTACATCAGAAATATGTAGCAGATCCCATGACTCCAGAGTTGTGCACCTTCTGTCTGCTGATGACCTTCTGCAAGGCCTCAGGTTACAGCTTTATGCTGATTAGAATAAAATTTACTCGGACTTTTAACATTTAAGAGCTGTAACGGCTTAGTGCTTCATTTATTGGGAAATGAGCAAACAAAGAGAAGGACAAAAATTCACAGACAACCCTTCTTCAGAAACAGGAAGAAGAAAGTGTTACTGAAACCCCATACAGACAAAAGGTCTTAACTGCAGCACTACAGCAGTTTAGTGGGTGAATCCAGGTAAGAAGTCACACTTGCTGGCTCATGCCTGGAAAAAATATCTCTCACATGCACAGCCTAAGTACAATCCCAAAAAACTCACATGGAGAGGCTGCGCGAGCTCCCAGTCACTCGGGAGAAGAGCACTTTTCTCACTCCCATCACTGACTTTGGGGTTCATACAGCTGGTTTAAGTTTTAAAGAATCTCAACTGGCACTTACAGCTATGGAGAACCTCAGTCAGACAGCACTCAGGGGTCACAGGGCAGCTTCAGCAAAGGAACAAATTCAGCACAGGAAGGTCCAGATCGCCTGTCTGGTTGTTTTCTGTTCCTCTCATCTTTCTCAGCTCCCCACTTGCTCCTCAGCAATCAGTCAACAGTTTTGGCAGTGGAAAGACAGACCATCAACTTCTAAATTCAAAGAAAGTTCAGCATACAACACCAAAAAAAGAATCAATTCTCAAGCTCTGTAGTTTCAATGTTACCCTAAACCCACTAGTCTGCAGGTGAGAGGAACCTAATTAATTACAGGGGTGACGGAAAGGAAGTTTCTTTGTTGTTTCCAACTAATTTGGGTGGATGTATGCTAAAACTTGAATGCTAATCAGCAAGTACCTTCCTGAAAGAAATCCTTCAGTAGCCATTTGCTGTGCTTTGGCTCCCACCACAAAGGTGGCTCAGGGCACACGACCTGAATTCTCTCCCATCAAACCAAGCCTGAAGATTGCCCCAGCTGAGCCCACAGCACACCCACAGTGAAACCCTGCGTCCCACGGCTGGGACAAGTGTGCTACAGCTTAAACACGGCACAATTTACCTCCTCCTGGGGTAAATTTACACAGTGATTTTTATGAGCCAGAGTCCTGGGATTCTATTTAATATCTCATCCCTGGAAGTGTTCAAGGCCAGCTTGGATGGAGCTCTGAGCAGCCTGGTCTAGTGGGAGGCGTCCCTGTCCACAACAGGGCAGGTGGAACTGAGTGATCTTGAAAGTCCCTTCCAACCCAAACCCCTTTGATTCCATGATTTAGGTTTTTCTTCTTTAAAAGAGTCTAGTAACAGGCTCTGAGGGCATCCAAACAAGACAATCTGTGCAAACTTAAATTCTGCAAAGCTGAGAAGATGGAAATCTATAAATATCATTATTTTTATACGCATTCATCTATCTTATCTTCTAAAAAAAAAAAATAGTCAGGAAACTTCCGTTTCTGAAAGCTCAGAGATACAAGGAAATGAAACCTAAATGAAGGTCCTGATTTGCTGATCGTATAAAGGGGTTCCTACAACTTTTACTGCTGTTCATCAGGGTTCAAAAAATTCCAACTGGACACAAGGTGGAAATGAGTCTTATTTCATTTCAGAATTCACAGATTCTACAAAATTTATAGTGCAGTAATTAAAAACCAGAAAGAAAAATATTTTGGCTAATAATAAAATTATAAAAAAGGGCAAAGGTCCCTAGTTAAACACTGATCTCCCAAGTCCTGACTAAAAGACATTGGAAATCTATGATATACAGAAATTCTAGATAGAGACTTGTGATTTTGAAGCAATTTTCTTTCCCCAATGGAATTCATTGTTGTTTAAAGTATTCACAAAACAACATTTCCTGTAAAAATTAAATGTTAATATAAAACATTTAGTGTCTTTAAAACCATGGAAGGATGTTACTTTTTCATCCTTTCGTACTGTTCAAAATCATGTCGAATCACTGGTGCTGATTAGATCTTTCCCCGGTTTCTTTTTCAGCTTTTTCTCACTTTGTTTGGGGGGCTTTTTTTGTCTTTTTTTAAAGTTTTCTAGACTTTCTTTCATCCTTTGCAACTTCTTAACACCCTTGTGCCCCTGCATCCATAATCAATAAAGGACAAAGAGGTAGAACAAAAATATCAAAAGTCCAAGAGATTAACATCTCTATTTTTAATGAAAAAGCAAGAAAAGTGATGTTTGTGATCTAGTTATAAAAGTTGTCTTTCATCACAAGCATTTTCAATGGGAGATGTGAACAAGATATACTGCCAGCATTTAAATTTATGTAACTTTATTGAACTAGCTTTGTCTACCTTTAGTCAACGTAATGCTTAATAGATGAGAAGAAAATAGTTTGTGCAAGAATTATTGCTATCACTGGAAGCAAATTAGAGCTAATAATGGTTATAACAACAATAATAATAATGCTTGTTTATATAAGGTGTTTCTACAGACTTTTTTACCAGTTAAATATTTCACAGACCTAAAAGATGTAGATTAAATTAAGCTTTTTCTACTCTTTGATGACACATAACCCTGAAGAAACATCTAAACTGAACTGCTAAGAATTTGGAGAAGAAAGTTGTAGCAGGGCATTGACCTCCTATGAAAACAGAGAAGTAAAACATAAGGATCGTGTTTACTCTGTATGAGTTTCCTGTCGACACTGTTTATTATTGAGCAATAAACACACTTGGACTGTAGAGATATATCTTTAGAAGAGGTATTAAGAATCAAACAGTTTCTGTAAATCTTCTGAGTGGTATTAACATTAGGATTTAAACAAGGTTCCACACATAACACGCATTTGATCATTTAACAGGTCCATGTCTAAAATATTTCTGGCTGCAGATGACGAGTTAGTATCTGATTCTTCCACTTTGCTTGGCCAAAATGCTGAGATTTAGTCTTATTTTAACTAAACATATCCTAAGTTATTTTTATACGTGTCTCTTGGGCCTCAATTTCACTGAGGCAAATTTCTGCTGTGGTGATGGGCTGTAAATGTTCCTTTCTTCCATTTCCCCTCATTTATCCCACTTTGTGGCATTATCTGATAAAAATACTGAGGACACCCTCCCTCCCTCATGCAAAATATCAACAGATGGGACATGAAGAAAAGGCACCCCCACATCACTGTCCCAGCACTGGTTGGAGTCCTGAGGGTGATTTACAGCACTAGGCTGGTGACACTGAGCTATTAGGATGATGGAACTTTGCTTCTTCAGCACAAAGTAAAACCCTTCCAAACCTCCTCCTTTAGCATCAGCACGTACGGATGATGTCCCAGACCCTGAAGCAGGGATGATCTGAGGAGTATTACTCCAGGTTACTCATTCTAGTTGCTTTGGGTCACTCTAAAACCAAAATGTTTCTGTTTGCTTGTCAAAAAGTAAATATGGGAGAAACTGCACTTCAGACTGAAAGAAATGTTTCATTACGTTCACAAATGGCAAGTGGGGTTTTTTCCATTTGAGGGCACTTCTTTGCTTTTAGAATTTTTTTTTTAAGTTTTATTGAACCTGACCTTGGAACCCCATTTCAAAACAAAGCCTAAACCTTTCGTGCAAAATGCACTGAAGTGACAGGTCTCACTTCACTCATTTTTTCCAGGGTGTGAAAGTTGGGCGGAAATGGTTTGCCAAGTTTGACTGCAAACAGTTTCTGTTGAACTGCGTCTGATTTTTCAGCAAATAAACCAGAGGAGCGACTATTTGTTTTACCTATCTGTGAAAATAATATTGGCAATTCCAATATTGATGCAAAGACATGAGGGACCAACCCTGCTCTGCCAAGGGCCTTGGCAGTGCGGATGGCTGTTAATGAGAGGCCTAAATGCTAATTAACCCCTCCATGGTGGTGTGTCCGTGCTTGTCCCCACAGCCTGTGCCCCAGCCCGGGGCTGGGCAGCCCATCCTGCCCAGCTCTGATTTCCATCCGTAGGGAGCCTGGCTCCGGCTCTCGCTGTCTGTGAGCACTCTTGGTTACAGTGCCCAGATACCCCCGAAGTGGCCCTTCAAAGCAGCTACACATGTAAGAATAGTATCCAGCAAGAGTGTGAATACAGCCAACCTTCTCCCAGTCCTCAGAAAGTCAATGTCCAGAGCAAACCCCTCCTCTGACTTGTCAACACGTGCTGCCTCACCGCTTGGCCTTTCGAGATTTCGGGCCGGACGGAAGGTGACGGGAATTGAACTTCGGCTCTCAAGAGCACCTGGCTTTGTTATCTCTAAGGGCCCAGGAAGATTTCAGGCACTATCAGTCCATGCCATGTCCTGACACTTGACTCACAAAGTGGCACTGGTGTTGGCTTACCTCCAGGCTGCAGATAGCCACTGTCAGCAGCGAGGTGAAAATGAATGGGAGTGGAACAGAAGCAAGAGATCCTACTGCTTCTCTTGGGAAAATACAGCATCCCAGATTGCTGAGGAGTCCTCTCTCTTCTGACTCTCTCTGAACATCAAGATCTTCGTTACAGAGAGTCCAGGAGGTTGAGTTCACAGAGTCTTTTTTAGGGCATTATCTCTACCTCTGCAGTGGCCCCAGGGAAATACTAAAAAACCTGATGGATGTCAGACCAAAGACTCCGGGTGGATGCCAGAAACACAGCTATGACACGGATTCCAAGCATCACTGAAAGCAGGGAAGTTTCTCATTTGCCCCATGCAATTTGCCTCTTCTTCCAGAAGTACATCACTATGTGCAGATATATTCTGTATTTCCTATTCAGAACGAAGACCCTGAAAGCCCACAGCCCCAGACAACACACCAAGCCACAGCCCCAGACAACACACCAAGCCACAGCCCACAGTTTGATTTGAATGCACTTCTGCCAGAAGTTCGAGCCTGATGATAATAACCTGACATCTCTCTGGGAACAGATACCAGGCTGCAAACCTGATCTTCTCCCACTGTTGAGCTGTGCCTGTGTTACGTGCATAAGACAGATGCAGGAATGCCCCAGGAAGGAGGCAGATACTGCTTTCAGTGAGAAACCAGATAACGGTGAAGAAAGCAGCTGCTTTAGAGAAACTTGGGTGCTTCTAAAGCATTCAGAACTGCGGAGGCATTTAGTGTTTGCTCTTTTATCAGTGCAGCTGCAAGTGATAATTCAACCTCCAAGTGGTCTGTGCTTTTGTTCTGTTTGAATTGAAAAATGCCCAAACAAAAATCCCTGCATTGTATTGGGATTATATGCTTGAAAAGAACTGAACAAATTGCATTTAGAATGATCAAAATGATCCGTTTTCCTTACCGTGTTGCTGGTAGACAAAGGTTGGTGTTTGGAAATCAAATTTTACCACTATCCATGTTACTGCCCGATGTGAGTGCAGTGATATAGCTTTATCAGGCAAATTCCAAGACAGATTTACCCAAAAGACAGTTATCTTTGTTATCCTCCTCTTGCAAACAGCAGTTGCCAGTGTCACACACTGACACTCCACTAGACATCCTTGGCATCTTTATCATCTCAATATCCCAAAATAGAATGCCTTCTGTATACTGATATCTCCACAAGAATACACTTCCAAATGCTATTTCTCCTGTATAAAAACAACATAAAATAATAATAACCACTCTTCCAAACTACTGCACTATGGATGTTGCTTCTCTCACAGCCTCCCATTTTTGAGACAGAGAATACAGCCCAGCTTCTTGTATATTTTAGGAACTTCATTCCCACTAAAAATCAAGCCTTTATCCTGGTTGGCATTAAGTCTCACCTTTTGTGAATGATGTACCACTGTGCCTGCAGACAAGAGCTCTGCTGCTGCTGCAGGAATCTCCAGCAGAACATGAGGTTGGTGCTGAACCCTGAGATGCAGCGATCCGAGCTCCCTGCCCACCCCAACAAAACAGCACTGCCAGTGTTAGGGACCTGTATTTAGACAGGTAGCTGAATCCCTGGAGAGACTCAGCAGGAAAAACATACCAACAGACGCGCCTGCTGGATGCTCCCCGTTTCCCAAACAACACTTTCCCCCAGCAGAAATGTTGATTTAAACCATTCATGCTAACGTGAGTGCAGGATAAGGTTATGTGATTCTTGGAGCCACCACGTCAGGTCATGAATGATGTAGTAATGAAAAGAAAATTCCATGCTCATTGCCCAGCAAATAAAGACAGGATTGTGAAACCTGCCGTGCCGAGCTCTGCTTGGTGTGGGCACAGATTTGCAGAAGAGCCCAGCAGAGAGGATGGAGACTTTTGAACATCATCTCGCAGTCATTTCTCTAAAATTTCTGAGAGCTAAACACTGTGAAAAGTTGATTATGAATGCAAGCTCTGATATTTACACCCCAGTCCAAAATCCAGGCACTGATGTCCCCTTAAATTCTGCTGTGCCAAACATCCATGTCCTGGGCCAGAAATCACCAAATCCCATTGGGAACTGCCCTGGGGTGGGATAAAATCTGTTCCCCACAGGCTGGCAATCTTTAACTCTCCTAACCTCTCCACAGAGAGGAATCCAACGAGGTTAAAAGAGAATCTCATCATAACCCCAGGATTTCCCTGCTGAGTTACTGTACTAAAATCTTCCTGTGGAAGAAGCGGTGACACCAGCGGAACAAACAAGATTTTCTGAGCCTCAGTTCCAGGGTACTGCAGATCCACAGTTTCCACTGACTTGCTTAGAACTAAAGGTGCTCAATGGCTCCAGAAATCATAATAAAGGGTCACCCCCTATGCTGAGTTCAGATTATTTAGATTCTGCAATAGCTCATATTACCATGTCAAGAGGGGTTTTTTTCAGGATATCATTATCTCCAATTTCCTAGGCTTTCAATGTTTTTCCTAGGGATAATCCCCTACAATGTGGGGGTTTTTTCAATACATGCACTGAACAAAGTTCTTATACATGGAATGTATAAGTTTTTATATAAATTTTCTAAAAAAACCTCAAAGCCTTCAGTTTCAATTTGGTCTTCAGAGAGGTGCAAAAGCTTTGGTGTATTTTTATAAAGCAGAGCATTAGAAAGGATTTTTTTTTCCTGGCTGAACTGACCCTGGAGTCCAACGTTAGCCAAGCTGATATTTGAGAAAGCAAACTAATTACCATGTTATGTCCAGAGCCTGCCCTGCCCCAGCATCACTGACCCAACATTGTCACGCTGCACCTTCTTTTCCACACTTCTGAAAATTCATTTCAGTGAATCAGAGATGCTCCTGGATCATCCACTACCTTGGCATAGCAACCACCAGGAAAAGGCAGTTGTGCAGTGGTTTTAGAGCATCCACTGTCTCTGCCAAACAAGCATTTTCATGACAAAAGTCACGAAATAAATAACAATTTCAAGAAGTTCCTGAAACCTCTATTTAAAGTGCCTTAAGTTGTAAGTTCAAGGAAGGCAATGCCTTTGTGACAGCACAGCTGTGAATTAAAAAGATTCCCAGGGCCTCCTGGTTAGTCTGACTCTTGGTCTTTAGAATTATATGAATATAGGCTTAAGACCACCCAAATTCTTTTTTTTTTTTTTTTCTGAGAGGGGGAGAGAAGGAGAACATGCACACAAGCGGGTGAAGGAGACCATTACCCTCGTGTTGGCCAACTGTAGTTTTACAGTAACAAAGATCTGACAGGCAGCACTGACCTGTGACAGCAGCTGTATTTACACTAGAGCCTAGCAGGGAGAGCACACTGGAGGGGATGGTATATACACTGCAGGATGCAGTGGCCTTTGGAGAGCTGCGTTAACCCACACGTGCAAAATCCAGCTGCAGGAATTTAATTCCCTGCCAAAGCACCACTGGGGGTAACTGACTTTTGTCTCTTGCTTAGTGAGTACGTGGCTGATTTTGCACCTAAATCTCACCTCTCTACCGGGGAGCATTCCCACAGTAGCAGGACATGATGTTCGGGAGAGCCAGAGACAATCCTGGTTATCTCCTATTTTATTGGGATCACCAGCATGACTGATGTGTTGTAGGAAACAGGATGACAGCAAACAAGCTAAGCAGCCTCTAGTCTGCCGGACAGGTTTAGCAAATAGGAGAAAATAAGAGCTTAAAATCCCCAATTCATTTAAAAAAACCAATAAACCCAAACAAAATTTAAACTATCTTTTCTCAGCAGGGAGGAAGGAGGTAGACATATTTCAGCTACCACAGTTTAGCACCTTATTGAAGCTGATCTCCCTAGGCTCCCTGGCAGTCCATGGAGAGAGGAGGGGAGGCTCCTCCAAGGACGAGGCAGAGCTGGAGCCCCCGGCTCTCCACTGATGATACAGCGGGGCAGGGACCCAAGACAAGCCCCGGAGAGGCAGGGGCTGTGCCCCTCGTAGATCCGGGCTCAAAGAAATCCATTTGTACTGCATCTCTTCAAACTGAAATCCATTACACAACCTTTGGACAACATTCCTTTGTTTTCTAATTGATTCAGTCTTTCTTAGGCTGATCTCTGAAGACAGAGTTTAAACAAAGAGAAACAGAATCAAATACTTGCTTTTTCAGCAAGGAAAAAGTAAAAATATCATGATCATTGCTCTGTCTTGGGCTATAGTTTTCCCATGCTCCTTCCATGATTTATTGTGCATCCTTCACACCATGAGTTCTTGGATAACAAAGAAAACAGTCCATGTCTTCAAGAACAAAGACTGGCAGGAAAATCAAATTAAAAAGGGCAATCACATTTGCAGCATTATAGGCAGCTAAAACAATCCACTTTGTTATTTATACCACTTCAGGTAGCAAGTAGCTCAAAGCCCTGTGATGCCAGCTCCCTGTGCATGGAAAGGAAGCAGCCATCACCAACACACGGGAAGCATAACTGGCCAGTAGCTTCAGGTGCTGAAGTTTTAAGCATGTTCACATGTCCCATTAATTCCTTTATTACCAGCTGCTTTTAATCCCCTTCCAAAAGCAGGTGCTTTTATACTTTCCTGAATAACAGACGGAATATGGGGCTTGTGAATCAGGCTGCAAGAGTAAAGATATGAGGGGCAGATGGGGCAGGTTGGTGGAGAAAGGAGCAGGGAAGAGAGGACAAAGTTCAAAGGCACAGGAAGATTAGGCATAAACTTGTCATGTAAGAGGCTCCAGCAGACAGATCTCGGTAGCAGGAAATCCAAACCACGACATGTTTGGACATAAGTTTTCAGCACGGGAAGTATTCCAGTCTGCAGGACCTGAGCAAAGGCATTGGTGCAGGCAGAGCAAGAATGTGCAGTGACCTCGGATCAAGTTTGTTCTCTATCACAAGCAGGACGTGGCTCAGTCCCTGAGCCTGCAGCTGCTTCAGCCCCACAGGAGCAAGACCACGCTGACACCGAGCTCCTGCCCACAGGGTCGAGTCAGCGAGGGCAGCATGGATGTACTCGGGGCACCTGAGGTGTAGCCAGGTATCCCCACCAGCCTCTGGGAAAAGGAGAATCACACCAAAACACCGCAAAAGCCTCTTCATCAATTTGTGAGCCTTTTATTGCTTCTGCCTGAGCCACTTCAGGCCAGGCCTGCACCAAGCTCTCATATGTAGTACAAAGAATGATATAGAATTATAGAATGGTGTGGGCTGGAAGGGATTTTAAAGATCATCTCATTCCAACCCGCTGCCACGGGTAGGGACACCTCCCACTAGACCAGGTTGCTCCAAGACCCATCCAACCTGGCCTATCCTGCTTCATCTTCTGCATCATTGATCCTGAAAAGCCTGTGGAAGTATTTTCACTCATTCAACAATACACTTGTCCTGGCCTAGGTAGTTGTCATATAACCAAGCCTTCCACTTCCGATAAAATAAAACAGAAATGCAGGTCAAGGTGGCAGTGATGGCACGTGAGCTCAAGGGCCCAATTCGGATTTCACACACAGAATTAGCAAAATCCATCAGTTAGCAACAGCCACCTATGCTCTCCTCCTTTCTGAGGGGTTGGAAAGGAGCAAGACAACTTCAGCTGACCCAGGGACCCTCTGGAGCAGTCTTCCAGCAAGCATCTCCTCCCCCTTCACCTGGACAGACAGTGCCCACAGGCTGGAACCCCAGGAAGGGCTTATGGGGGGAGCAGGGAAACTGCTGCAGCTCAGGCACTGACGTAGGTAGACCCACCGCCCCTGCTGCCAGAAAGAACCTTTCAGGGACTCCTTTCCACAATATTGGGAATTCCTGCAAAACTCCCGTTTCTGACGTGCTGCTTTTATGTGAAATATCCGCAGTGTTTGCAAAGAAGTGATTATGAATGACTAACCAGCCGTGCATATATTTCAAGAACACTTGGAAACGACCTTGTTATTTTTGGAAACACGGACACTTGTCCAGGGCGAGCTGGCAAGGAGGAGTTACTGTGGAAGGTTACCGAAGGAACAGAGAGTCTGTAGTGCCACCTACTGCTTTACTCCGGATTGTAACGTCAGACTTCAACGTGCCTCAGAGACAAAAAGTGCCACCCTGCAGTAGCCCCAAGCTCACGCAGACCTGGCAACGACCCGCACCAGACTCCTCCTCAGAAGGTGCAAGAACACTGCCACAGAGAGATGTAAGAGCCAATCCTGCCTAGGAGCTTTGCCACGAAGCGCAAAGTATGATGGCCCTTCAAAGAGCACTAAATTTTAACTATAATCATCCTTAGCATTCTTTTTATGCACATGAGCAGCAAAGCTGCTTCAGATTCAATGCCTCTTCAACTTCACCACAGATCAGCAACAGTAACTTCCAAAGATACTCCAAAAGATATTGCAAAGGAACATTGTATAAAAGTGTCGTTCATTTATTTTTTAAATATTTGAATTTTTTTCATAATTTAACCTTTTAATGTAATTATAAGCCTTCCTGCTACACAAGACAGAGAACAATTTCCTGGTCTTCGGTCTGCTGATCACTCAGTATTGTATAAATCTTCACTAGGCTCACAAAATTCATTAAAAAAATAAGAAGAAATCCAGTCCATCCCTGTGTGCTTATATTCAACTGCCCAGTCAAATATATGACTGTTCCCTGAGTACATCTCAATTTTCCTAACCACAAATTCACAAAACATAGATGATTCCACAAAGAAAAACAGATACTGCTTTTGGATTATGAGTTCTAAACCAGAAAACAAAACATGCAAAAATACAAGGGGAAGGTTGCTTTTCTCCCCCAGCTACAAAGCAACAAAAAGCAGTAATTAGAATTTGCTACTCAGTACAACATATTATCAAAATCACCAAAGAGAACATATCCACTTATGCATAAATGTGGTCTGGATTATACAGGCAGCGTAGATGCTTGGTTGGATGTGTGTCTGGTCTGGTTTGTGTTTGGTTTGGAATCCATTCATTTAGTCCTTAATTTGCCATTAAGGAACTGATAGAGCAAGTGTGCACATTAAACATTTAAATACGGATGCCTGGAGGCACAGAGAGCTAAACAACTGCAAGTGGTTATCGCTGAAAGTTTAAACAAGTGATTTTCCTTCCTCTACAGGAATGAGGTTAAAGGTTGGACCAGACGACCTCCAGAGATCCCCTCCAACTAAACTCTTCTCTCTTTCAAGCACATGCAAGTGCAGGAAGAGAGAGCCAAGAAGGAAGGGCAATGTCGAGCGCAATGCTCAGGAACATCACTTCCCATTTATACCAGGACTGGGAAAAGTTCCTGCATCCAACTCCTAGGACACCTCAGTCCACATCTTCCAAAGGATTTAGGTGAGACACTGCCCTGACATCAGCAGGACTTGAGCTCCTTCATACCCAGGGTCTTGTGGAAGGTTCCAGGCTACAGACTTTAGAGAAAGCTCAGAGACACGAAGTTCCCCACAGTCCCAGTGCCATGAATGTAAGAGTTCTCAGTCACCTGGAACATAAAACAGCACAAATGACATAGTCCCGAGATGTCTGCAAAGCCTGTGGCCAGCACACTACACTGGCCACCAAAGAAAGGTTAAAGCCACCAGAGAGGATTTTAACAGCTGCTTCACAAAAACTCCCCAGTTATGCTTGATTACGTTGTATCTCTATAAAAACCCCACCTGAATCCCTCTTGTGCCAAATGCCAAAGTCCTTCTACACAGAATAAAGGGATTTCATCCCATGGCTGATAAGGAGTTTTCCCCATCTACCTTAGCTAAAAAAAAGTTCATCTTAGATCTTAATACGCATTGAATACTGTCAGTACTCAGAGCAATGTTTTTGGTAGAATATAGCAATAGAAAAATACATCACATTTCGTAGTCTGTTCTTCCAAAAAACTCCTGTACTTTAGCCTGTCTTATAAGGAAAAATTTTAAAACTAAGGGGGAAAGAAAAGTGGGGGGGAAAGCCTGCTTCAGCAGTACAAAGCTTTTGATGGTGTCCCAGTGTGATGCAGCTTATAATGGAAAGTGAAGAGTGTGGGATCATTACAACAAAAGACTTGGGACAAAATACATTAACTGTAATGGAAGGAAGACAGCATAAAAAACCCATCAGGAACATTTCCCTGGTAGTTCTGGGCTCCCCAGTACACAAAACCCCCATGGATTTACTGCTATGAGACCAATGGAGTGCCACAAGGGTGATTAAGGGACTGCAGCATCTCTCCCATGAGGAGAGACAGGGAGAACTGGGAGTGTTCAGCCTAGAAAAGAGGGTTCAGGGAGATCCTATCACCTGGTACAAATACCTGTTGGGACAGCACAAAGGAGAGGGAGCCAGAGTCTCCTCACCAGCACAAGAGGAAGCAGGCACAAACTGAAACACAGGAAACTTCATCTGACCATAGGAAAAAAAACTTTTTTTTATTGTGAGAGTGCTCAAACTCTAGGATAGGTTGTCCAAAGAGGTTGTGAACTCTCCATTCTCAAAACTAGAAATCCCAAACTCCTCAGCTTTCCTTGGTTCTTTTTAAAAACACTGATAGAGAACAAATTCTACTCCATTAGGTCACATCAGAATCATTAAGATGGAATAAAAATCAACAAAAATGCAAAACTGCAGAGAAGGTGTAATATACACTGGAGTATCAAGACTCTTTCTTCTACTTAAATTTTTCTTTCCTTGATCCCTTAGTACACGTAGGAGAGATTTTAAGAGGGGCATTCAGACTGACTAATCCCTGACTAAAGTGTTGTTGCATTAACTGGACTTCACCTCCTTCAACATCAGGTACCCACACAAATGGATGTTGTGGACCAAAAGACCCGGGTTTTACCTCTCTGTTTGAATCAGAAGGAATAAGACAACTCTTTTTTGCTTCTTGTTAGTATTGAATGTAAGGGTTACTACTGGGTTTGAAAAAGTACAGATACAAAGAATCTGAAAATACTGACATGAACTCCTCAGTTGAATTCCATTTGTATCATTCTTTCGTGCAAAATGCCTGAATTTCAGAGCAAAGCTTCCAGAATGGAAGATAAAATAGATGTCAAACTGTCGTCTTTCAACACAGGAACTAGATCTGCATCTATTTAAGGAACTGGCAGGACACATTAATTATGTCCCCAAGAACAAGGTTTGGCCAACTATCTTTAGTGGCTCCGTGTAACTAAGCTTTAAATAAGTGCAGGGAATGGAGGCAACAGTGTGCACAGGCAGCAAGTGGCACTTAAAAAGCACAGGCTCGCTCGGCAGTCCTGAGCAAACAGCCATGGTTTCCGTGGTGGTTGTAAGGAATTTGCTTTGAATCTGCATTAAATAGCCAAATTTTCTACATCCTGTTTGATGCATTTCGAAAACATCTGTTTTGATTAACTTGAAATCAGTGCAGCATATTAACATCTCAGAGGAAATTAGGTTCATTTAATATGGATTTTAAGGCTGTGGTCCCCTTGCTCTGGTGATATCAGGAAGGGCTTTATACGTGGAGGTTGTGCTTCTGCCATGCCTGGCACTCTGAGTAGGATACCTGGAGCCCAGGTGTGCCTCGACTGACTTCTCTGGGTGGTGGGGAATAACTCAGGGGAGGAATTGGCCAGATGAGGATCAAATCCTGTGGGATACAAATTCTAAATGGAATCCTAAGGGGTACGTTGCCCCTTGTCTGGTTTCCCCTGCAAGGACAAAAACCAGCTGGAGCTATTTTCACAAGCTCCTCTTGGTTTCAAGCACTGAAGGCAAGGGGTGACACCAGACAATTCTGATAGGAAAGGAAACCAGTTGAAGCGACGTCCCACAATTCTTGTGAGCATCATTCCCAGAGTGAAATAGCTT
>VYZQ01023951.1:54296-72519 GCA_013400655.1 Mystacornis crossleyi
GATTAACTCTTACGAATGCATGGGAATTAAACCACCTCTTTCTGGGGAAAGGGGGAGCATTAGCAACCACCCATAGTCTGCAAGGGGTCAGCCCTAAAATCCTTGCAAGAGCTCTGACAGTACAGGGGCAATGTTATATATGCAGACAACGAGTAAATGAAAACAAAGGGCTGCTATTATTCCTGTTCACTTTGACAATTTGAAGTTATTTCTCCTTCAAGTTCAGGCTACAATTGAAAAAAGAATTCTTATAGAAGTCCTTAGATATGAGCTTAATTCTATTAAAATCAACATCCCACCGAAATTGTTGAAGTTAAACGTGTGCTTAAATATTTTTCTGAATCTGACTAGTGGGTACTTACTTGCCAGAGTTTTATTTTCTTTATTGATACAAATTTAACTCAAAAATGCTGTGGACACATAAATATTAGCCAAATCTATTAACTTTTTCTGGATTTCTTGGCCTTTTAAAAAAATCTGGTCCAGCTAGAAGGCTGCCTTATCATTAAACCAACATATTAAATTTCTCTGACAGTAAAATCTATCTATAGACATACAGTAACAACAAATTAACCTCAATCTGACATGAATGAAAACAGTTTCTAAGTGGTTATAGTTCCTAAAACAGAATCTATATGCAATAAATATAATTATTTCACTGAAATTGTTAGCACATGTTTTTCTTTTGCAACAGACATGTTCGCTGTACCATCTTTGTTGTATTGATATGTTCTTTAGTAGCCCCTTCTGTGCCTTCATCCTTGATTTAAATTTATCGTGACACATTTTTAAACAATAGCAGGAAACCTCACTTATGACTTTAATTATAAAATGGTGTTATAAAATTATATCCACATTTTACTTTTGGCAGTTGGCAATCCTCATTTAACATAAATAACCCTTCTTGGCCTCAGCGGTTCCCTTTGGTTGATTTCAATGCTTACTGTATGTAATTGATATAAAAACACAAGGTTTAGGAAGCAGTTATTGGAACTTGTTAAAAGAAGTAGTCAAGTTCATAAACGCACTCATTTTGCTATGCTACATGCCAAGAGAATTAATAATGGACGTTTGGGAATAGGGGAGAAACTCTGGCTTTTTAAAGAAAGACTGATGTAACTACAGTATTCCACTCCTATGTTAATTGTTTGGCTCACAGACCCACGGCTTTGTTTCTCTTCTACCCACAGCTGCTTCCAATAATTTTCTAAAAACTGACACATCCCTACGCACACATCCACGTTAGACACAGACGTCCAGTTTGAGCTCCACGTACGCACCAATACCCAAACAATTCTGCCGTTGTACATTAAGGGACAAGAGCAAATACGTTAAGCTGGTGGCATAAAGAGAGGGAAAAGACAGTCACATCAGAAGAGGCTGTTCCAGAAGACTGGAATCTAGCAGTACTAGAGATGAAGCTACTTTGAGTCACTTCCCAAAGCAGTTCACATGAAGGGGCTGATTTTCAGCCGAAAATCCCTGAATTTGCACAAAGGCACCTTTGTCTGTCTTACCTTTGCCCGCTGACAGCACTGGTACGTGAACATGCAGGAGTTACCTGTCTGCAGGAGCAGTTAACTCCAGCATTGAATCCTCTGATGCTCAGTGGTCACACAAGAGCAGGAAATGTCACCTGTACTTAATGCAGGGATAGACCATCATTTGAAACACTGAAGCAGCACCTTCTTAACCGCATCACACAGCATGACTCACAGGATTAAGGTTAAACATGGACTTAGAAGCATTGGATGAACTGGAGACAAAATCCAGCTCCATTCTCAACAGTGCTGGTCCATAGCCTTCACTGAGCTGATGGTGCTACTAAATGTCCTTCCCTTCTGAGAACAAATTACTTGGGTTAGGGCCCAAAGTTTTCCTTCTGCCATTTTAAGGACCCAACTTCAAAAATTATCTCTTATTAAAGCTAATTTATGAGAAAGAATTCAAAAACATTGCGAATGTTATTCTTAAACTTCCATTTGGCTGGTTTATCTCATACCTCAAAAATCAGGTTTAAGACACAAGAAGGAGACTTTGTCCTTTCTGAATCAGGATCCACTGCCTCAGATCTTGAGGGAGGTGCCCTACAAGCCAAGCCACACAACAGGACAAAGCCATAGTACAGGTCTGCATTTGTGGATGGCTGGAGATCCGTGGACGCCATAAATTGCCACTAACAAATGCCAGATGTGGATGTTGGGAGCAGGGGCAGCTGGGGAATTTAGAGGAAAGCTGAGATGCTTAAAATGTACATGCTGTAGGGAGATGGGAGGGCAGGGCAGAGGGGCCAGATGTGTGAGTCTCACATGGATAGAGACTAGGCAGACCTGCAAGACAAAGCTAAATAAAGTTATTAAGCAAATGAATGTTTAAATTAGGGGTCGCTACCTTGGGATAAAGCTTTAGGAACATGGAAGGGGCAAATACATTTCCTCCCTCCTCTGCCGTACCCACCTCAGCTGCTTTTATAATCCAAAAGCTGACGTGGTTGGTATTTGCTCAGTCAAGGGTGTACGTGCCCGTATACAAGCCAGTCTCTTAAGCACAACCAGGTAACGACGTAGCTCCTATCCTTGTCCAGTGAACAGGGAGAACACACCAGTTCCATCACAGAGAAATGTCCCTCATCTGTAACTTGTCACTTCCAACTGGTGCTGGAAGCAAGAGCCATTCTGTGCCTTTGGCCACTCATTGAACCACTCAGCCAGGAAAACTCAAGGAGACTGGGATTTCAAAAGCTCCTTGTATTCTCCCCTCTTTACCATGCAACGAACCCAATCTCTGTGACATAATAATCTTAGGAGTTTTAATTCTTCTCAGTCACTGAACTATAACATCCATTTCAAACTCTCAAATCCTGCCTTAATCAGCTGAGACCTACTGACTTTACCTGGGGCTCTGCCCGAGACAGAGGTGTCAGACCAGCCCTGCCACCTGTCCCAACGAGGTCCCAAAGCCAGTGGCTCCCTCCCTAAAACCAGCATGACAGCTGCCAACTCTTTGGTTTCAGTAGTCCCGACTGTCTTTTTCTTCCTTGGCCATCGCCCGGTTTGTGCAAGTGTTAAATCAAACCTGAAAAAACAGTGGTGGGGAACACGTCGCTTTTTCCCTGAGGTTCAGCGGAGGAGGCCACACATACGAGCCTGGCTTTCTCTCTCCCACAGATGGTACAGTGTTGCTGAATAAATAGGAAGCTGACTACCCAGAAGTGGAAGAAATTACTTCAGAGGATGCTGAGACTCTTGGGACTTTCACATTTCCTAATATAAATTTGGATTTTGCTATTTTTATTGAAGGGGGGGTGTTCAGCCAAGGGGGTAGCACTTCCTCCTCACACTTCCTATTGCTATATGCAATAGTAATACTTTAACCTTGTAATTAGGGACAGTCACATTTTGTGGAACCTGAGGTTTTGCAGACCTCTTGAACTTCTGCAGGAGAGAGTGGGAAAGGGAAGCTGCAAAGATGCAGCTCACCACATCTTTCCTTGTAAACCTGTGATTTTCTTTTTTCCTGTGAAAGGAGATTCACGCTTTTCTTGTTAGCCATCAGATTTTTCTGTTTAAAGACCCATCTCCAACACTCGGATTCCATGTAAACAAAAAAAAAGGCATCACAGTGAAGAAACTTGGGTTTCCTGATTCAACCAACAACTGCAATCAGAACCCAAAGCCACATCCTCAGCTAATATAAATATGGTGTAACCGAAGCTGATAGAGCAAGGCCCGTCAAACATCCCCATCCTGCCGTAATCCATTTAAACAGGGCTGAGGCAGAATATCATCCCTAACACAGAAGGAAAGGAAACAGCCTTGTTCTGTTTGCTTGCCTGGGACAGGAGGCCACAGTGAGGAGTCTGCAGTGGCATCAGGGCATTTTCATCCAAGTACTCACTAGAAACAAAGCCATGACTGATGGCAGGCATCAGAAGTGCTGAAGGAGAAGCAGGACAAAAAGGATGTTCACTGGCTTGCCACTGAAGAGCTGAATCCTCCCTGCTGGCTCAACAGTCTCAGAAGCCAGAAAACATTTCAGCTGAAGTCTGTTTAAAACCTTCCCTCCCATCTTCATTTTAAAACTTAACAGAGAATTAAAGGATTTTCTACTACAGTGAAGATTAGAAGCATTTATAAAGCAAAAAAATATTAGCTTTCACATTATTTTTATTCTGCAAATTATTTTGCAAAACTGAGGTGAAATTTCAGATAAAATTAAAAATTGGGTTTTTATTATTATTATTTATGAGGGTAAAAAAGTTTCTATTTTTACCCTCAAAGTGGGGGAGATGGGAGGATTTTTCAGGTTGGGTTGGTTGGTTTTGGCAAACAAAATATTTGCACCTTTCAAGAGTCCTCTGAATTTTGGGACCCACCTCCTAGAGAAGAGACTTGACTGGATGTAAGCTCCCAGCTCTGAGTACAGCTATGGCACACAAGCAAGGACTCCTTTCCAGGTCCAGCAACACCTCGGGGCACCTCCCTCTTCTGTACACGGCTTAAGGCTGCCCTGTGTCTGTGGGAACTCCCATTTCTCTTGTTGGCCCTCTGTATTAACAGGTTGATTCCCCAGCTCCCACCTCCACACCTGATATCAGGGAACGGCTGAACGTACACAGTTTTTTCTACCAAATTTTCAGCAGCAGCATCAGCCTCCTTAGTTTCAAATTCTGCATGATGCTTTCTTGTACTTCATATGCAGGTAAAACTTTCACTAATAACAGATCCATAACGTATCCCTAAATTTCAATTCTTCTGCTGATCACTTATCCAAAACACACAACCTTTGCAGTACTGGTGCCAGCCAGCGCCGTTTCCACGAGCAGTGCTTTCCTGGCTGAAAGCTGGCATGACAAAAAGCTCCCTGCCTCCAGGACCTGGGTGAATGTGAAGTTGCAATTTGTGTTTTAAAGTTTTCACTCCTTAACCAAAATAGGCTTTGTAAGTGTAACAAATTGTCCAAGTGTATCAAAACGCTATAAAACATCAGACTAAAGAGCTACAGCAAATCCCGAAAGAGCCTCCTGGAGAAATTTATTGAACAACAATGTCCTCTGCTGGCAGGAACCAGACTCAACTTGTAACGCTGAGCCGCAGCAGCTTCCCGGGGATTCTGGGACATCGCCACCAGCAGTCATTGAACGGTCTGAACTGGAAGCCAAGAATAGACCAAAATCAAGACTCAGACAAGATGCCTTTTGGTTTTCTTCTCAGGTTTGCCTCCAATGAGGACAGAGGTCAGGGGATATTTGATGCAAAAAAATATGATTCAAGACTGGCCTGTGTGACTCTAAGCCTCAGTGAACAGTGTAGCAGCACGGAAAATAGATCCAGGTTGTCCTCTCAACTTTACTGCTTCTCCTCAGGGTATCTCCAAGCAAGTCAGGTCTCTTCCATCTATTTGGATTTTGAAAGCATCGGAACAGTGAAGCCATCATTTGCCCAACTAGACCTTACCCCAAAAGAGGAGCGGAGATGATTTCATGAGCACACAAATGACATGGAAGCCTGGGATTTATTTCCAAGTGTTGCACATGCACTAAAGAATAGATTTGCAGAGTATTCCTGTTCCAAAAGAGGCCTACAGGACCTTGCCTGACTTGGGAGTCCCAGGAGCCATAGTAAAAACCTAACTGCTGCTAATCCTCTTTAAACACAGTGGAGTTGGGTTCTGCCATGTCCCTAAGGGCTGATTCTGAAGGGCTTCTGTTTCAGTGACACTTCCCTGAATACCTGCTCTAATTCTCAAAAGAAAGATCAGTGTGGCTGAAAACCAAGTTTAAGTTTGCTGACTGGCCTTGAATGCTTCCAGGGCTGGGGAATTCAGTGCCTCACCACCCTCANCCTTGTAAATGGTCTCTCTCCATGTTTCTTGCTGGCTCCCTTCAGGTATGTGAAGGCCACAGTTAGGTCACCCCAAAGCTTCTCTCCTCTAGGCTGAACAATCCCAGTTATTTAAGTGTTTCCAGAGTTAACACCCTTTAAGTACTGCAGCTACATCCCCAATACAAGAGTTCTTCCAGCTCTCTTTGGGGGTCAGTAGAAGCCATCAGTGGGAGAAACCTCCAACACCTGCAGAACCACTGCACTGGTGCTTATGGAAGCAGGAGCTGAGCATGGGGATTGGGAATCAGTGCAATGGCTCAGAATTTGGGCGTTGCAATGATGGTATTCTGACAAGGGATGGAGAAAAATGCACTGTAAAGCTGAATGAGGCAAGGTGACCAAAATAAGTGAGCAAATGTCATGACAGGAAAACAGTGGAACTATTTCTAACGGTCCTTTAGCTTAGCCACCAATTCTATTTATATGTTTTAAGGGACCATAAATATTTTTATCGGCACTCAGGACACAAAGAGAGCTTTCCAGTTTCTATATAAAGAAGTCATTTTGGACAGATCAAAACAATAAAGGCACAGGACTCCTGGATGACAGATGCCAGGATGTTAGTAACCATAAATGGTTTTCAAATATGGCCCCATCACCATCCCCCACAGTAGCCCTTTCAAGTGGGAATTACAAATTGCTTACTTGGAGAGGAAATTTCAAACAGGCCACTTATCAAAAAGTGCCAAATAAACCTGTCATTGGGATAGAAGTTACAAACCATTCCTAAACTCTGCAGACATTTCCTGAGCCTGTGAACTCTGATCTTGGCTTCTAATAAACATGACATCAGCTCCCCAGTATTGCAGACACAAGACACATGACCCACCACTATGTTATCGCTTCCTCTGCCGTTTCTTCAGGATCTGCTCTAAAGCACAACATCAATGGAAGACTTTCCGCTTGTTTCAAAATTGGTTTTGGATCAGGTCCTTGAAGGGAGGGCAGAACAAGCGCAGCATGGAATCAGCGTGTGAGCTGCAAATATTATTGCAGGTATCTACTTAAAAGCAATCCTGAATCTGAGGCCTTTGAGGAGTTTTCCAGGTATTGAGTTAGTGAGTGGGTTCAGACAAAACTCCTGTTGCTGTCAAAGTCTTATTAACTGCTCACTTCTCGTCCAAGAAATATAACAGAGCCTTTAAAAGCTCTGATTAAGCAGGTATGTACTGGATGGCCACTGAATAACATCTCAAAACATGCTACAAACTGTTACAGCAGATTCCAAACACTGGAATGAGAGTCACCTTAATATCCAGAGAAATTCTAGGGGCAGATTAAGATAATTGAAGCTCTACGATTTACATTTTCTATGTAGGCACTTCCTCCGCAGCTAAGTTTTTGCTTCTGAAATCAACCTTGGAAAAATATATTTGAAATAAAAGTTCCCATTTATCTCTGTGCTGGAAACCTGACTGAGACCTTTATCTGATATACCAAACAAAATAGGCCATTGACTCAATAAGCCAAAATTCCAATAAACACAACTGTGACTCTTGGGAAAGTAACTTTAAAAACATATTATCAAAATAAAATTTTTACAAATAAGATATTTGTAAAGATGGTGAGATATTCACCTAGAAATGGAGCCTCTCCTCTACTCCTATCTAAAGGACAGATATTTCCTTCATAGTTGGGTATTTCCAAAAGATTTCCAGATCAAACATAAGTCAGAGCTGGCAGAGTGTAACGTGCAACATAAAAGAAATTTTTCTTTACAAATCTTCATGATTAACGCATGAAACTTGCTAGAAAAGTCATCTCCAAAAGCCACCAAGAACCTGCAGAGATGGTAAACTACAGTAGATGCAGATCTCAAAGGCTGTCCAGGGCTCAGGAAGCACGACTGCTCGTTTTTCCTTTCTGCATTTTCCCTCTTCCATTCTCATCAGTTCAGAACCTGCAGGTCTGTAGGGGTCAGAAGGGAGAGCTCCCTGCTCCAGAGTGTGACCTGACCACCAAGACCTCTAGTCAAGTTTAAAGCCATTGCCCATAAACAACATTCTAGCACAGAGGTGCTACAACAGCCTCGAGACACACTGGCCTTGGCACGTGGCACATCTGCCAGGTACGATGCAAATATTCCACTCCTGTCATAGCAGAGATATGAGGAGGAGCTCAGTCTGGGAAACGGATACATAAGGAGGCACATCTGGTGCTATCAGAGTATAGCTGGTCCCTGGGAACCTGCAAAGCTCAAAGCTCCTCCGGGTCCTCCTGCAGGGAAGGGGAAACTCCTCCTTGCTCCTGAAATGGACGTGAAATACTCGAGTTTCAGATTGGTGGATTTCACTCCAAGGACTTTTCTTAGGAAGGGGTTAAAAAAATTAACAAGAAGGCACAAGATCCCTGGCCTGCATGCACTGACAATCCAAAGAATTTACCCAGTTTGCATTATTGGATTATTTCATAGAATCACAGGATGGTTTGGGTTGGAAGGGGCTTTAAAGATGATCTATTTCCAACTCTGCATGGGCAGGGACCCCTCGCACTAGACGAGGTTGCATTTGCCCTTCAGTTTTCAGAGCTATTGAAGAACAGAGATCTCCCCAGCACTAAGAAAGACCAGATACTCTGTACCAAAACCTTGGATCTGCAGCACTTTAGCAGGAAAGCAAAGAGCCCCGACTGCCGGGGAGGGAGGGAGCTGGAGTCGGGTTAGTCAGAAGAGCCAGGCAAAGCCGCGCTCTGACCAAGAGAGCCAAGTGATCTTTAATGACCAGGAAAAATTCAGTGCTTTGGATTTAATGACTCATGGAGCATGCAGCACCTCCTACCAACGTGCTGTGGCATTCATACCCAGGAGGAAGTGTGTCAGCTACTGAGTCACGCAGCTCCGCAGCACTGGCTGCCGCCAACCCAAATACAAACCGTGCCCAGCCCTGTTCAGTCCTGACATTACCGTAGCCCAGGGTTAAGCTCATCTCCCAAGAGCTTTCGAAAATAAAAACCTTTCTGGTTATAAACAAAACACAATTTCCAAACCCAGGCTACCAGGACCATGCTTGGAAGCCCAGTAATTTCCCTGCACACATGTTCAGCCTTCCAGCATCAAAGCATCTGCAATCCAACCTGCTGAAGCTGAACTGATTTCCCTCTTAGGAGCAAACTTTAATATAGGAGTAGGACTTGTGTTTTTACGCTACTGACCTACATTTGCAAATCCCTGGAGATGATTTTGTCCAGCCCACAAAAAGGAGAGGCTATAAAGCCGGCTATATTGAGTTGTTATGCAGTAGAGAGCACAGCTGCACTGAACAAAACCAGCCTATGACATGAGAAGCAAACAAAAGCCACGAAGTTCCACATAGGAAAAACGAATACGTTTCAGCCAACAAAAGAAGAGACTTTTAATTAACTTGTTCTCATTGAGTGCAGAGATAATTAAATTACAGAAACAACCACATTAGTGTAATCAGTTTAGGAGAACCCACATACAAAGATAAAGGATTTTTCAAGATCCATCCATGAAAAAAGAAACTCCATTTAAACTGCATTACTCTTCTCTTGTTAAATGCACTTATGTGCTTTCTTTGGGAGAAAAGAAGACCCTGACTCCAATCCAGTTTAATTGAATCCTTGAAAGGCTACCACAACTTTGGATCCAATTCTTCAGATATTTTGTATTTTTATTTCTTTGTTCTATTCATGTAGTCACTCACGAATGTCACCATCCACTTCATCAGGGTATATCTCCCTTCCTTTCAGCTGCACGGTAAAGACTGACAATACAACTTGATTGCATCGAAGGGCTTAAATTTCAAATAAAAAACCAAAGTGACAAGTAAAATAACGAAACTAGACAGAACAACTTTGCTAAAATATTGGGATGAAATTTAATTTTTGGAGAGGCGCAGGTCATGACTTAAGAGCTTCGAGGCTTTTTAAGGGGGACTGACTGCTTCGAAAGGAAGTATATTTTTAAAGATGAGCAGGTACCTGTATCAAATCATGAGGGATCTGCACTGCTTGAACTGCAGTATCCTTTAGCCAAAACAACACCTTTCCAGTGTCAGCCAAGGCAAAAGTCACTCATGGTTTGATCCATGAAGGTCCAGCAAGCATCACATCAGGCCAAGCCAAAGCAGCACCTTAAACAGGACCATTCACAGCCGGAAGTTAAGCATCTGTTGAAGTGCTTGTCCAGAGTGATCCAGAACACATGATCTTACCCTTAGGAACAAGGGCTCATGCTAAGAGGAATTCAGGCCAGGAATGGAGAACCCACTGGTGGGGTGCTCCTTGAGGGCTACCCGGACACGTTACAGGGCAGGGCTCCTCCCACAAAACCCCTGCACACACCTGCCTGATAGAAGTGGTGCGATGTGACAGACAGGAGGAAACGTCCATGTGAAGGAAGCTGGCTGGAATAGCACCAGCAGGCTTGTGAAAGCCCAAACAGAGATTGGTACAACAGCCAACTCTTTTTGCCGTTAACAAATTCCACACAAAACCCCAAATGACATAGACCTGACACCCCCACATCCTCCAGCTCTCGTGCCCTCTGTACAGTACAACTGCACCAGTTCTAACCCCAGAATCTTCTCCCAGTAATTTAAGACCTCTGATGGGGATAGGTTTTATATGAGTAACAAGAAATATCTTTTACATAGATAATGCTCCAGGCAGACTTCAGTCAGGGGGGTTAAAAAATATTTTTTTATATACCTAGAAGTCAGAACTACAGAAGAAACTGCATGGCTGCTGCTATTTATTTTTCCTGGACAAAAAGACCAAACTAATGAACAAAAAAACTGCCATGTATATAAAAAAATAATGACCTGGAGGGTTTATTAAATTTTATCATTTTATAATGAATTTTAAATTTTATAATAATTTTAATTTTTATTAAGTTATATTACAATGGAAGATCTTTTCTCCCAGATATCATCTTTATACTAAAGGAAGCAGATTGCTCATACTATTTGGTAAACATGCAATAGCTAGCGTTTATCAAATCCTGAATAGGATGCCAAGCACACCAGTTGTGGCAAAAGCCTCGAGTGTTTGCTGGGTCCAAAACAGTAACCTGAGAGGAAATATTAACTGCACACCTTCATGCAGGGGCAGAAACACCACAATGGATCTCACTTTATCATAAGGCAAGGGCGAGCAGGAAACTTTGGAAAAACAACCATTCCAGAGAGTCCAACATAGGAAGAGTGTCCTCTGTCCTGGGAGTTAACCATACAGATGTGTCTGTAAGGGGGTTTTACCCCGAGTCTGCCCTGTGCACCCCTCCTATCAGGAGGCGTGGCTCAGAGAGCAGAGAAGGCCACCAGGTGTCCCCTGGGCCGCAGTTACACCGCGGCAGGTCCCCGTTCCTGGGGCTGCAGTGGCACCTGCTGGTCACACGCAGGCGGGATTGTTCCCAGCTCCAGGAGTGTCTCACGTGTCACAAGAGCTTCTCACGCCCCTTGCACAATTGTTTTCTCTCCGCTGCTGTTCCCTGCTGTTGTCATTTATTATTGTTGCTGTTGCGTTGCTTTGGAGATGTTACAGCAACAGACTTTCCAGCTGCCGGTCACCCGCGGAGATATAAAACCTCAGCAGGTGGAAGTATCAGCCCAGCCAGCCTGTGATCAGTCTGTATCCCACCAGCAGCACGAGCCAGTGCCTTTGGATGCCTGCCGTAGTTGGGCTTCAGGGAAGGCCTACGACGTCAAGTACTTCTGGCCCCTGACCTGGGACATTTGGACCTCCCTTGGTATTTCTGATGACCACATCTTGCAGACAGATCTGCATGAGTGAGCGACAGGATGTGATTCAGTCACAGGTAGAGAGGAAAAAGCTGAACCCAATGAGATTTGTGTGCACTGTGTCAGGACAAGGGAGAAGTTTGCATTTAGGGAGTTTCTCTTTTATCGGTGCTCAGCTCTAACTGCAAAGCAACAATAAATGTGGCCCAGCTTTGAAGAAATGCAGTTAAAAGATTGCATTCAAGTATCCAACACTCGCTTGGTCTTACAAAGAAATTGGAGTTTTCTTCCGTCACAGCAAATAAAATAATGACTGGTCCTTCAGCAAGCCCAGGCGAGAAATCCAACGCTGGGTCACGGCCAGAAAAGAAGAGATGAAATAACACTATTATAACAACTGCTGTTTTAGGCATCTTCAGAGATTGCTCCTTTTTAAAGAAGTATTTCAAGGCTTGAAAATTTTGCCAGTTTTTAAAGACCTATGCCCTGATAAGACCTTTATTTCCTTAAATTAGTCCTTAAATAATCAATAAAATATTCGCGAATGGGTTTGGAACACACCTAAATCCATATTGTCAGGTTTTCCTCACTGTTCTCAAAGTCCAGCCTGACTTTTAGAGAGGAAGCTCTGAGAAACATGAATTAACACAAAGGTAACAATAAAATTGTAAGAGTCGGAAATCCAGCCAGAGACTGGAATGGGTGGGTGAGAGAAAAAGAAAAAACCAGGGAAAAAACCCTACCCTTAGGCACATGAATCTGCAACATGATTTTTCAGAGTGTTAATTATGCTACAGCTTTCACAGGTCACATGCCTTAGGGGAACTCCAGGTGCTGCTCAGCCCTCTGGGAAAGGCTGACACTGATTTAGGTGCAGCAATAGACACAGGGAAGTCTTATTTAAAGATTCTATATTTAAAAGACTGAGTCTAGCACTTAAAAAAAATTTTTAAAAAAAGAATATTTGCACATTTGGATGGAAACCCAAGTTTAGCAACATGGCATTTGCATTGCTTTCATCAGGCATTATTCATTCAGGAAAGTTGCACAACCCCCTTTCACAGCAGCACCCCAAGTTTGCTAATGCACTTCGTAACTCAGACAGTGCTGCCTTCTCCTCCACACCGAGTTAGCTGTAGGGAGCAGGGAAGGGCCCTTTCCTCAAGACCTAATCCAGCCCCCAGGGCACACTGGTGTGGCCCACACAGACGGAGAATTGTTGCAGCAACAAGTCCGCTCTCTCTAGGGCGGTGGCAGGAGCAACTCCCAGGGCAGAGCTCCTTGGAAGCCAGCACAGGTCTCACCTGCACCAGAGTCCTGGTGATATACTCAGGGCACTATTCCCAAACTCTGCCCTGAGGGAGCAGCACTTGGCTCCCACCAGCTTGACCCAGAGCCCAGGGCTGGAGTAGGGGACACCTGTACAACTCTGCCTCTGCCACCGGTGGCTCAGAAACAGCTGATTTACAGCAGAGCCACTCTGCAATCTCCCGTCATTCTGCTTTTTCTGGGAATGGAGTGAGGCCACTTTTATCCTGAGAGGTTCCACCCTGCCCCCCACTTCAGCTTCACTCTCCTGGGGCAAAAGACTATCTTTAGTTCATCTGCAGAGACACAGAACTTTCAGTTTCGTTTAGATCTGTTCAGTAAGTACAGCTGTTCTATTCAAAGCATCTAAAAACAATGAAGAATGACTTAGGGTACTATTAATATGAGCAATTTTAAACTGAAGAGGTCAAACAAAGGTGAGTCTATTTATCTTAAAAGCTCCCATCTAAATAGCCTCAATTCAGCTTCAGGTAATATCTCAGAGTGTCACTCCAACTGAGGAACAGTATCCTAAAGAAAATAGTCATAATAACAGCATGTAATCAGACAATTATTTTGAACCCAGCCTTTCTCACTCCTGTTTTGGAAAGGAGAGTATCAAATCCTATGTTTGCCTTCGGAACTCTTTCTTCACTTGGTCCTACAGCTGAGAGTACAATTGCAAGACATCCTCACCAGACATGACACAGGATCTACAAGAAACACCACACAGTAGGAGCCCAGACTCAACCCACTGGCCACCATCCGATATAATGCTGTCTCTGGTAGCCCTTAAATTTTATGTACACAGTCAGGCGTAACAACTTTGAACTCATAACTTTTACAACCTCACAGCAGGTGTTTGGGCTCCAAGGGTGGAGAAGGAAAATGTATTTCCTTTAATTAACCATGTAGATACATATTTAAGAGGGAAATTTTCAAGATTAGCTTGGTACCACCTCCTTGTAGCCCTGATTTATAGGAGCACAGAAAAGGTAACACCAAGAATTTCTGAAAGTCTTACACCACGTAACACATTTGACAACCAAGCCACACTTGTTTAAAAGCCTAAAAGACACTTTAAACCACCAGTTTTCTGCTCTGTTTTGCAACCACCAGACTGAAGGAAGGTAAAAAGGCTGAATAGTAGGATGAGTTCATCCTTGGTCATGAAAAAACAGTTCTGTTTGCAACTATAGCTTTGCAAAGCTTCATTGCTTCAGCTGAAAGCAGCGTGAGAGAGGTCTGTGTCATCAGTCAGCTGTCTGGGGAACATGCACACTGTTACGGTCCTTTCCGGGCACTTCCCTCCTTGGTCTGGTCTGATCCCTCCCTCTCACCCTTCTCAGTTCCTCAAAGGGAAGGGGGTTTTGGTAGGTAGCACTGTGTAAGTGACTCACCCTCTGCACCAGGCAGAGAAGTGTTTCACTATGAGGTGCTTTTCAAGCATGAGACGGCCAGAGACAGAAAGCAGACTTTTAAAACCCCCGGAAGTCCCACCACCCAGAGGGTGGGAACACAGAGACACCTTTGTGAGCTTGACTCACTGTGGGCCAGTGCTGTCAGTTCTGTACCAAGGGACACCCCAATGCATCAGCCTCGGACCCCAGTTCAGATCTGCAACAGCAGCTTCTACTCTCCTAAACCAAGAGTAAGATTGAGGGCGTTTTTATCATTCCTCTTAATCCAAGCACCACTTACAGATTGGGAGCTGAATTCCTAAAGCTTCAGATATTTAGACCATAGCTGCAGATGTCACTGACAAGCAGTACAGCCGAGGGACACCAAAAGGTGAACTATTGCCACCTCTCATCTATGGACATTGATCAGAGAGCAGATTGTCAACATGAAGACCCTCTGTGGTACAGATCAGCTTTTCTCAACGGCTCTGTCACTACAGCCTGGTGCTCAGTGCCAGGGTTTGCATTGATTAATTTCTTTGTTAGTAATGGGGAGCATACAGAGATACACACTTTACTTTTTTGCCTACAGCAAGTGGAAAATACTTCTATTTAGCACAACAAAAATCATCTGCCTGCCAAGCGTAGATTTCAGAAAATCACAAAATAACAAATTCTCCATGGGGAGAGAGGGCACCGCTCTTTTCCCTCTCCCCTCTCTGGCTGTGATGTCGTTACCTGAAGAAAGGTCTCCATTGGCCAGCTATAGGATATGGGAACCTGACACTGACATTCCCTCCTCAGCTTCAGTCTGCAGCTGCAAGCTAAGCCCAGATACTCAGCACAGCAACAGTAGCTTCTTCAAGGCTTTAGTAAATTTACAAGTGCCAAATACTTGCAGGAGCATTTAAATATTTTACAAACTTCTTCATGTAACTTTTGCTACACTGAGAGCTCACCAGCTGCCCTTCAAACTCTTGGCAGTCCCACAAGAAATTCCTTGGAAAAGCTGAAGTGAGTAAGTGTCTAAGGAGACTTGGGGGAAATTCAGCACTTGCAACAAATTGCTGCTGTTCCCCATCCCCCCGTGGTTCTGCTCTAGATCTGCTTTTGGCACAGCCTGGCAAACCCCAAGCAGGAAATGCTGCTTCTGGAGAAGGAGGAAGTATTACAGCCATTGCATGGAGAATGCAAAGAGAATCTACATAAGGCCAAGTGGGAGAGGAATGGCAATTCAGAAAACAGATACATCCACAAACTGAAGTGACCCCAACAGTTAAATACTGGGCATTTTTTTTTCCTATAGTTAAGGAAAAATCGTAACAGAAATACAGAGGTCTATGAATAAAAGAAAAGACATTTCTCCAGACCTCATGTTTGTTAACAAGAGCATTGACACAACAACAGAGCCAGTCTTACATGATCAAATTATCACCTCGTTATAATTTATAACACTGGCCTAGGAAAAGTACAGAGAAACTATTAAAAGTATATTGGAAAAAGAAATACGTATTTTACCAAAAATTCAGTGTTTATTATTCTGTCCTTGTCATGTTACTTGCTCATGCTCCCAAAAACATATATTTGTCTCCTAAGAGACTCTCAGGTGTTTAGTAGATCCCTTGGAAAAGGATTCAAACTCTAAACAGGTCACATTCAGTCTCAGCTGAGTAACCACAAGAATAAATTAACTGTACCTCCATCCAGTGAGCCTCATTCCTGACTAAAGGAGGCTTTTAGTATATAAACTGATTAAGAAGCTGAAAATGGAGGTTTCATTTCCTATCCTTTTCCATGGGAACTCTGGAAGAGAAAAGTTGTTACTCATTTACAGTTTTCCCCACTCACCATCTCAAAGGATGATGAGTGAGAATTACAGGTCTCCAAATCTGGTTTCCCCTTGAGAGACGATTGAAAATGGACATGCTGCCTCCCAAACACTCCCTAACTTTGCAGCTCCTCAGAGGTAAACCATCACTGTCTCAAATGCTGAGGGTATGACCAGTGTTGACTGAAAACCCATCTATTTTCTTGCAGCACTTTGTGCTGGATTCACAGAGAACTTACCCCAGCCTCTCTGTCTTCTGGCTTTCTTCCAGATCTTTCTTTCTTCATCCAGTTCTTCCAGCATACAGCAAGTGCATTTCCCTCTCCAAGGGATCTGGCAGATGGGTGACGGAGATTTTTCCAGCAGTCCCAGAGCAGTTCAGAAGGAGCATGAGCCCCAGCCCTCCTGGCACAGCAGGACAAGGCTGACATCAAACTCTACACTGTCTTCTCTCAAGGTATTCACAGGTAACTGGGAGGGGGAAACAGTGCTTACACTTAGAAGAGGTCTGGATTTAGACCAACCTGGAGATAGGAGTCAGTGTTTATTGACTGGCCTGGCAACCACCTTTGTTTTTATTGATTATCTCCCAAGCATCATTTTTTTCTCAGTTTGATCAAGCGCTTGTGATTTTGCTTTATTTGTTTAGACAGCAAAACCCAAGGATGTGTTTTTGAGTTCAGCAGCAGCAGCAGGCTTGGCTATTTACAAGTTTGCCTGGACCTCTGCATCACATCTCTTGCTTAGGCCAAAAGGACCACCAGGAAAATTCCTTAGTTTTACCTCCTAGCCCCATAAGTAAGGATGTAAAAGCAGCCAGTAAAAGCTCACGTAGCTGTGGAGCACACACCAGAATATTTTGGCCTAAGAGCTTTTCAAAAGTGTACAATTGCTTTCTCAACCATTTAAAGTTCGTATTACCCTATGGTCCACACAAAGTTCATCTGCATAGGTATCATTATTTAAATAGCCTACCAAACTGTCCTACAAATATCTAAAAAGCCAGAGTCAAGATAGTGCCAAGGAGCAGCAAAAGTAGTTACTCCACATGGACTCAGGCAAGGACCAAACACCCCCCCAGAGCTTAACTAGAATGCCTGAAGCTCGTCCCAGCTGGGTCTGGCTGGACTGATTAAAGACCTCTGTGTGCCCTCAGGTGACAGAAAGCTCTGAAAGTCCTCATGAGCTTTCAATTTCCTGTCTCCAAGGTTGTCTGATATGACAAGTGCATGTACAGACAATCTAAAGAGATGAGCATGATCAGAGCAGCTCGGAGACTGAGCCTAGGGGAGCAAATATCCTGTGATTATTATCTGTGGTTTGACAGCTTCACAGCTGTGTTGTTCTCATGAGAGTAACCATTTGTCCCAGAGTGTATCAAAGGTACATCCTCTATTCATCTTCAGTCTTTTCCCAAGACATGAATTTAAGCTGAAAGAATTTTTTCCTTTATTCTCTCTATTTCTCTTTTCTGTCATTGGTTTGGTTTTTCCATTGTGCTTTACCTTGTCACTGTACCACCACGCAAGTCAAAAGTTTAAGGCAAGAAAGACTCTCTGCAGAAGTCTGGCTCATGGAAAAGCCCATTTCCTGTCGGTTCAATCCACTTTTATTCTGTGCCTCTTCTAACACATCCCCACCTCACAAACACACCCTTCTGTTCTTTGCCATTGCACCCTCGGAACTGGTATTCTCCGGGTAGCCTCAGACCTCTAAAAGCAACACCTGAAGTGGTTCGATGGCCTGGGGTCATCGATGAGGTGTTGTCTCTGGACAGCACGCGGGCGGGTGGCCCTGAGCAGCCGCCCGGTCGGACAGCGCTACTCGCCGCCCTCTCCCACCGCGAGCGGGAAGAGGGAAGGGGAAGAGAGGAAGGGCCGCCTCCCCCGGGGTGCCGCTCCTCCCCTCGCCGTCTCTCAGAAGCCAGGTGGCCGCGGAGGGCGCGGGAGGCGAGGCGAGCGCTGCCAGCGGGGACCGCAGGTGAGGAGCGCGGGGCGCCTGTCCGGAGCGCGGGGCGATGCCGGAGCGACCCCGGCCCGGCACGGGACACCCGCGGGCGGCTCTGCGCTGCCCCGCGGCACCGGCGGCGGGGCCGGGGCGGGA
>VYZQ01023959.1:0-18737 GCA_013400655.1 Mystacornis crossleyi
AGGGGGGAAAAAAAGGAAAAAAGCAAAGGATTGTCAAAAGTCAGGACCAACAGCCTAAATCAGAGACTTGAAGACTCAATCCATGCAGTGGCAAAAGGATGCATGGTGTGGGTAGGAAATAGGGAGAGAGGACACAAGAAGTGTAACAGACCTGGGATGCCTGAGGAGGTATTGCTGGTTCAATGCACAAATCCACAGGGGCAGACAGTAGGGAAAGGCAACAAGGGTTTGTGCTCCCAATTAGGGAATTACATGTGCAACAACACACCTGAGCATTCTGTTTGGCAGCCAGCAGCAGGGGGAATGAAGCTGTTATTTTGCTTGGTTCTGCTGCATTTATGCAGTTTTTATTAGAAGCAGCACTGCATTTTATGTCAGTTTATACATGGTCCAGTCGCTTAATGCTGGACTGATGTTTACTTTTTTTCTTCTGTTTCTACCTTAATAAGTTGAACGGTAAAACATGCGAGAAATTCTCTATACAGTTAAGAAAAAAACCATATGCCATGGTTTACTTTCTGTGAGGCTAAAATATTACAATTAAAACACCCACGGAAGTGTCTTGGAAGATTGAAGAGTCAATAACAATAAAAGGAGCAGAGATTTTTCTAAAGACTCAAATCTATTGTTTTCAACTTTGTTCCCTTTTCCCATTTACTTTGTTATTAACAAAATGATGGCACTTTTGACGTAAATATTTTTCCTAGGGTTATTTTAGAAAGTTCCCCTTTCTGGACCTCCATTCATAGTCCTGAAGTATGTAACTCCTTCAGACACCAGAAACAGAAATGGAAAATGGGAAGTAACAATTGGATTGCCACAAAAACAAAAAACCACATAGAAATCCCTTCTGCTGTAACAAACATGACTGAAAGCATTCCTATATCACACCAATAGCTATGGTAAAAGAACCTAAAGTGAATTAACTGGGCAGCAACACATTGGGAATGTCCAAGATAATTTTAAAAAAAACAATAGACCCTGGTTGTTAATGATCTTTAGACAGACCAGTGCCACAGATGTCCCTGTGCACGCGCCTATGAAGACACCTTTGCCACAGCTCTGCTAGCTGCTCTGTAAAGAAGACATTAATTGCATCCAATGACTAATTTGCCAGGAATCTTGCTTTTTAAGACCACTGAATGCACTGCATCAGAGCCCTGGGAATTGTAAGGGATCGCACACAAAAGCATTTTCAAGCCCGTCCCCAAAGCCAGCATCGTTTCAGACTGAACAGCAGGTTCATCCTCTGATCCAAGTCTGTTGCGGCGGAACAGCGCCAAACAAATGTCTGTTAATATTCTGCCAGGAAGCACGAGCGGATGGGCTCCGGCATTGCATCAAGGCAAGTGCTCAGGTTAAGAGTTGGCCATCGGTCACACGGCTCCCCCATTCAAGCACGAACCTCTTCACCCATCACTGTGTGTTGTCAAATGCTTTTGTGCATTGCAGTATTAAATACTTGTACCCTGGGGATGGGAATTGAATAGGCACAACATGGAAATTATGATGCATGCAACCATACCCTTTAACCTATTAACAAGTATGACCAAGATCACTTATTCGGAGCTCTCTAATCATCAAGGCAAGAAGACATCAACAGCTACTGTGTCACACTGACAGGGCCTTCAATGGCAAGTGTGGTTCAAAGGTCCACAGGAAACACAAAGAAGCTTTGTCTTTTGATGTAAAGAACAAAGCTACCATGTGGCACAGCATCACACATGCAATTAGTCAGGAAAGTTAATACAGTAGAAGCAGATGGTGGAACCATGTCAACATTTTTAGTGGGCACATTTCCCCTTACTCTCCAGTTGCTGTGATCCGAGGTCGGGGGAGCAGCAGGCAGATTGTTGGTAAGCTGGACCCCACCCGGGATTGAGAATCCCCTTTTATCTATCCATCTGAGGTACCCCTGTGCTCCTCACTTCTACTGGCATAGCTCCATCTTTGACACCTCCTCTCCACCACATCCCCACGCCACAGGGTAGCACCATTAACCTCAGTGCACACTGAGAGAAAATGAGGCAGAGGCAGTCAGTCCCTAACCCTGGTTGTGCTGGGAGATACTGACAGGAAAAGGCATTAAAACCTCCCTTTCAGTGGCCCTTACACTGCTCAGTCTGCTCCTTTCTGCAGCTCAGTGTGTTACCAAATGCTACATGAATCACGCGTACAGCAAACGTCACTCCGCAGGACTTTACACGTTTGCAAAGAGCAACTGCTCCTTTCTCACTGCCAGCCCTAAAGCTCAGCTAACACAGGATGGAAATGAGAGGCTTTGTGATCTCCACCAATGACACTGGACACACAGAAAATGTAAAACCCAAACCAAAAGGACCACACAAAGAAATACAATACAGGAAATGCTGCGGTTTGCATCGCTTTGAAGTTAACGGCCCTGCGCAGTCTTTAGACAAAGCCTCTCTGCTGCTAATGTCAACCAGTTCTGCCCAATTCCCCAGCTCCATACCTCATGGATTTCAACAGCACCCAGGTGAGGATGGCAGGAGCTTTCAGTTCTGCAAGTCATTTAATTAAAATAAAATGAACAATCAGCAGTTAGTCGAACGGCTCGAACGCTCCAGCCACCACAGCTGCCGAATTCTGCAGCCCTCGGTCCAATCTGATTTCCTTTAAAGCTCCTGGCAACCCATTAATTAAAACACATTATTTACAGCTTCCAGGGGCTTGAAACCATGGGATGCACTTGATGGAATTTATGCAATTACGTACAGCCAGTCCTAGTGACAGGCTCCATTCTTGCTCCTGCTCTCCCCTGCTCCCACACTCGGCCGTTTCCTTCCCCGCGGCTCATCCACGGTGCTGTTTGGCCTGGGCCTGCCATGCTGGGATCGGCTGCCATGGAAATGAGCAGGAGGCAACAAAGGACCTGTAAGTCTCACTGGAGATGGAAGAGTAGCAAGGCAATAGCACAGGAAGGCCAAGACAAAGAGAAACCAATTTGCCTGCTGCCTTTAAACGCAAACAACCCTCCCCCTCTTTGTGCAGGGAGATGTTGATGAATTGAGTTTTCCCCTGATTTAAGAAACCAAGCCCCTTCCAGCCAAATGCAACAAAGCCATGTGGATGGAGCATCCTGCCTTTGGTTCTAGGCAGCATTCCATCCGTTAGCGCTCGGTGGGGAAACGACCCCAAAGCAAACCCAGAGAAGGTGTGGTTTAATAAGCAATCCCTATGTCACCAGTACCATAGCATCGGCTGCAGACAGATTTCTCTGCTTTCAGAAGGAGTTTCTCTCTTTACTCCGTTATTAAGCAGTCACGCTCATCAGCAATTCCCGTGACTTTGCAAGAAAAAAGCATCTTAAAACATAACCTTACAAAGCATGACTGACAAGCATAACGAAGTCTCCTGTGTCTTTGAACTGATTTCCAAGAGTATCTGAGAAGGACTGAGAGCAGCCCTAACGGGGATTTGGGGGTGCTGGGGGATGAGAGGCTGGACACGACCTGGAGACGTGCACTCACAGCCCAGAAAGCAAACGCGTCCTGGGCTGCATCCAAAGGAGCATGCACTTAGATACAAGTCTAAAAAATAAGAAATTTTTATATACTATATAAAGATATAAAGAATATAGAAGGATGTAAAGAAGATATTTTATACATCATTGCAAAACACTGGCACAGGTTGCTGAGAGAGATGGTGAATGCCCCATCCCTGGAAACATTCAAAATCAACCTGATCTAGTTGAAGACATCCCTGCCCATGGCAAGGGGTTGGACTAGATGACCTTTAAAGGTCTCTTTCAACCCAAACTATTCTGTGATTACTTGTGTTTTATGAGAATAAAGGGAACATAAATTTTTATGGAACCGTGAACTTTTTACTGCTTACGGAGTCCCACATGAACGCTGCTGAAAGATCAAGTACCATAATTCCAAGACATCCATAGATATAACCCTCCCAGTGATCATTATTTCTGTGTTTCTTACTTTTCTTTTCCCATGAGGCCAAATAACTAATCTATGTAAAACTTATGGAAACCATCCAGAGAAATAAAAAGGAGAAGACTCTATGAAAATAAACCACTATCAAAGCCTAAAAGCTTTTTTCCAGCAATATAAAAGTGGATTTTGGCTTTGTTCTCCTGTGGTTCATTCACAAAAGGAAGGAAAGCAAGAAGTGGAGAAAGCATTTCTTGCACGATGCAGAAACAGCTCCACAGATTTCAGTCTGTAATTCCAAATACCCAACATGCACCCTGCCCTCAGCTGGTGTGAGAAATTGCTTGTCTGCTCTGAAGTCACTGTAGCTACACCAATTCAGATTAGCTCTAAAAGCCTCTTTCATCAAGATGTACTGCAGTAATGCACTGGTATTATTTAAGTCCAGATTTAAATTTACTACAGAAGAAGTATTTTTTGCTGCAGAAGACCCAGAAACTCAGGACATTGCATCAACATTTGTCTCCTGATTAAGTCTTTTGTCACCATGATTTTCATAAGAAGAGCTACGAATAGATTTATAGGAGATAGTGACCATGAAAATGTCTCTGAGATTACTGTTTTATTATGCTTCCTTGCTTTTCTGTACTGGGTCCCTGTAGGTGATAAAAGTACTAATGCTTTCCCTCCAGGGCAGCCAGAATGAAACACCAGACACTTTCCGGGGGGGAGGGGGGGGGGGGGGGAACAGACACATGGGCTTCACCACANGGGAATCAGCAATATGGCTTTAGACCATTCAAAACAGGAGTCTGTAAATGCCTGGCCACTAGAGTATAGAGTCCTAAACTTGCAATACTTCACTAATTTTCTGGGTCTCCAGCATTAACATACACTAAAATCATTAATCTGTGCGTACGATTGGAAGTCAACTGGGTTTGGGGCTTTTTAAATTATCTTTTTTATCTTTTCAATGTGTTACATCATAGATATTGGCAGTGCAGCAAGTGACCTGTAGCCCCTGCTAATCAGTACCCTCCAGAAATTAAAAACTAGCATCAGAACTGAAAACTGAGTTTCAGAGATAAGAATTCTGCCTCCAGCAGAAGGAACAGCATTCTCCATCTCAGTATGTCAGAAATGAAGGTACAAGTAGAGGAATCATTTTCAGATGTTCCTCCAAAGTTTTCTCTAAATAGCAGCACAGGTAAGAAGACCCTGGCCACAAGGTAAAGTTAGAAGGTTTTGTCACCACCAAACACCATCCAGCCTGGATTGGATCCCCAGGACTGGGACCGGTGAGCAATATCAGAATTAAACTTCCCCTCTGCAAATGGTTTCCAGTCACCTAAGTGTTACCAAGACAACTCCAGCGCCCAGAATACAAATTACCTTTGGGGTAGCACCGTAAACTCTGACCACTTACCAACTCTGCATGCAAATTTAAATCACAAAAATTTAAGTGACAACTGTGTAAACAGCAGAAACTATTAAACTATCACAGGAGTCAATGGTACCATAGTCAGGAAAAATGTTACTGGAGGCAGCAACAAAACCGAGCAAAAGGAGGAGGAGAGACACATTAAAAAGTTCAGCCTTGTAATTCATGAGTGCCAGGCGAGGGCTTCTCATTCCCTAGGAAACATCACTTTTTCTTTGACTTCTCCTTGTCCTGGATATCAACTATAAATTAGGCCCGATGTTGGGGCAAAACTTTACATGTAAGAAACCCAGGCAGCTTTGGGTGCCAAGAGACACTGGTTATAAACAACCCTGGAGCTGTGCATTGCAATTTCTTCATTTCCAACAGCTGCATAAAAAAAAGGAAAGAGAAGGAAAAAAAGAAAGAAATATACCTTCTTTTGCCTTTGGCGCTGATGTGCGAGGCATTTTTAAAACTCAGTGCTAAAGAAATGCTCTGGATGCACAAATTGTTTTGAAAAAATGCTGATAAACTGAGCACAGCAGTACTTACATTACTACCCTGAAAAATTACATCAGCAAATAGCTTCAGCAAGAGTAACTATAAGGACTTAGGCAACAGAACTAAGAATTTTAAGATCCGTGACAAGCTCAGAGACTGAAACCTGAGAACAAGGGAAGGGTGGGAAAGACCAAAAGCTGCAGTCTCTATTACAGCTGAGTAAAATACAGTAGTTTTTTTATCCTTTCAGAACACTTTTTAGTGTAAAGTCCCAAACACTTTACAACCAGGACAGTCAAAGCCAGTTCTTCAGGAGGAGACCAGTGGTGCTCCTGATTTTACACTTCCATCAGGAGGTAACTTCACCTGGCAAGAGCCAGGAGTGTTCCAGCCAAATTCCTTCCTCTCCAGCTGTCCTATCTTCATGCAGACTGTAACAAAAAAGAAAAAAAGACCAAAAACAAACCAAAGCCCTGCATTCGGGGGGGAGCACCCTAAACCAGATCCCTCGAGAGAAAGCAGTGGGGCAATGAGAATGACAGAAAGTGAAATAAGTCACTCAGCTACCAGAGCATTAACAGCCACTTGTTATTTGTTAAAAATTGATTATTAGGCTCCATATTCCTCCAGCAAGACTCTTGAAAGATTCCTGACAGGAGGTCTGGACCCTCAGGCAGCTTTGCAGATCTCCCTCACAAATGAAAGCCAGCAGGGAAGTCCTGCTGTCCATAACTCACATGGCTGCTTGGAAGTTGCTGAAGTGTTCACACCCCTTTATTTTCCCCCCTTACAGTGACACTTTATCAAGTGCTTGGCTACAAGAGGATTTACTGGTTAAGGTATCAAGTGCAACAGCTCAACTGCACAGAGCCAAAAGCAAGGCAACATGAGCCTGACCACTTTATTCCATCTTTTCTTTTGCTAAGGTGAAGTCCATCCTACCAGCTTGTAAGTAAAAAGTCTCATTCTCCTGCCAGGTAAAATTACTGTTGAAAGTCTGACCAGGCAGGAGCCTCTGTTAGAGTATGAGAATTTGCCCAGTGGGACTCTCTGTGCAGCCACAATCACTTCAGACACTGATCATTCCACAAAAGATGACATGGGATACAACCTCCCGTTATTAGACCTTTCCTTGCCCAGCTGGAGCAACTGATGAAATCCCAGAAGAGCTTATTTTTAAAAAATCAAGAGAACCCTCTTCATGCCTGTGCATTAAAAACCCTCCCTGCTCACCAGCCACTCCCTAAAGGCCACGTCCTGCTCTGATATTTCTGAGACGGGAGAAGGCAGGATTTTTCCAGGACATCCTGCTTCACACCTTGGGAGGAAGATGCTGCACATGCACAAACCAAAGGCACTTTTAGCCCCCCTAGAAGTGGGATAGGAGTTGTGATTGGCCCTGCTTGTAAGCCAGTGGTAAGCACACGATCAACTTCAGTACCAATTAGAATTGATGTACAAACCCATCAAACTGGCAAATAATGGCGAGACTTAATGGAATCAATTAAAATCTTCATTCTGAAAAGAAAAATAAGGGCATAAAAAGTTCTTCATCATCCCCTACCATGTGACAGCTACAATGAACAGCCCTTAAGGAGAAGTTGTGTGGTCTGGTTCATCTCATCCATCCATTACCAACTGCTTGTCTTTCCAAAAGCAGAAGATGGGAATAAAAGGACCCCAATCCCTCAGGAGGCCTAAAGAAGCAAAGAACCTCAAATTACTACTGTTAGAAATGATGTTCTAATGACTCTGTCCTGCAGTACTTTGCATTGGGAACTTCAATGCCAGGACCTTTTCTCAGTGGTATCATTTCTCCATTTGCTGTCTGTGTGCACGTTTTTTTCCATTAGTTGCCTCGAGGAAAGGAAAGGGAACTGGTAAAGGAACACAGAGGGAACAGTCCACCTGCACTGGCGAGGGATGGGGGAATAACTGCATACTTTTTTTGATGTTGTTCACCTTTCTTTAGCTGTTATAATCAAAAGAATAAGCAAAACTATGAATATGCAGTTAAACCCATTGCCAGTCCCAGATCAGATAATCACCTTAGAGGTATCCCTGGACATGCATGTGGCAATTAACATGAAATGAATTATCAATAAGTACGGATGCCTAAAAACAACCACCAGCATCCCAAAAAGCAACCAAAAAACCCAACCAGCATTAAATACGGGAAAAATGCAGCCATGGAATTTAGAAGGCAGATGTTTCTCCAAATGGCCACACATTTAACAGTCCTAATCCTTGGAACTACAGCCACAGGCCAGCATTTCCCTTCTGATGGACAGAGTCATTTCCGTGTCCTGCAGAAGCAGGTCACACACAGACTGACCATCCTCTGCCCTTGGCTCTCTGTTGGGAGAGGGAGGGGTGGAAGGGAGGAGTGGGCTGGCAGAATAATCACTAGAGAAGGGAAAGGGCCTATGCACAGAAAAACGCCCACTTGCAAACTTCCTTTCTTGTGAAAGAATAAATGATTCAAGGATGTGAAGCTGCTAACAGATAATAGAGCAAAGCCACTTACAATATTTTAGTAAGAAAGCTCCTATTCCCTGCCTTGTGAAAAAAAGTTTTGTTTCTCATAGAGCTGACTCTATTCTTTCCCTTTTTTCTTCTCAGCTCTCGGTCTGTGGCAGTTCATTATAAGATACGAACATTTCCCTTTGTTCCTGGGTCAGCCACGTCCTGTCATACAATTCAATTGGCAGGTGAATTTTAAATGGGTCAGAACTGATAGTAAGCTCTTAAAATGAGAATAAGCTGATTGTCCCTGGAAATAGAAAAGAACAGAGGGGACTTTCAGAGTATCTGTGTCTCCAGATAACCTTTGTTATGTAATGGAGCTGCCTTACACTGATATTTTTTTTCCCCTGCCATGGAAGTAACTATGTCAAGGCCTGCTAACACTGGAATAGCTGTTTATCAAGGAGAAACTAGGCAAATGCACATAAAGCCGGGGAACACCGCAGAGAATCACAGCCTCTGGGTCCTGCACCCAAGTCAGACCCCCTCAGGCGTTGTCCTCTTGCATTTGCAGCACTGGGGCTTCTCAGCCCCCACCACGATGCTGCACGGCAGGCAAGGGCAAGGCACGGGTCTAAGGCTACAGCACTCAAAGGCGCCCAAATCCACATGAAGGACTGCCACCAGTGACCTGTCCTGTACAGCAAAGATGAACTGGTTTGCTGGCAGTCTCCTGAAGACTAAGTCTGACTCTCCCCTAAAGCCAGATGCACTATGTACAAGGGTACAAAGTTACTCTGGAGCAGATGAATTTATAAATAGTTGCTAAGAAGCTTTGAGGCTTATGCAAGTTTTCTGTGAAAACATCGAGTCCTTTGCTAACTCAGTTCAATCACAGGCTCATGAGTAAGGTCAAACCCCCACTGTCCTCTCCACGAGTCCTCCACGGCCAAATGAAGACCAACCACTTACATTTAAAACATAACTTACGATGGCTACTGGCTGCTTGGAGCCTACTGTTCAAAATTATATCCTCTCAGGAAATCCTCACTGATCAAAAGCCAAGCCAGAAGCCAAAAATCTCCTGCTTCCCCAAGTCACGCTGTGCCTCCAAACACAGCCTGAAGGGCTTTCCTAAGGGGTTAATCTGAATTTATGTAAGCTCAAATGGACCACAAAATACAGTCTCTTCTGTGTTTTAGCTGCAATGAAACAAGAAGGAAAGCAAAGAGCCACAGATCCCTGCTGTGATTGTCATAGTCCCAGTCCATTTTTCTCTGGACCAGCATTTCTGCTTTGAGATCAAAATGGTTAACAAGTTTTTAAATAGCCAAGCAAGAGAAAATGTACAATTATTCCAGCTTCAGGCCTGTCCTTAGAGATTTGATATTATCTAAAAACTAATAAAACCATTCACAAGAAACACATGCAGCAAAATTACAATTTGGAATACTTTTTCCATAGTCAGCAATAGGAGACTACTTAAATTTGATTTATGTGAACACAAAATTATAAGCCTGCAGTGATATTTCCACCCCTTTCCAATCACCATCTTGAAAATTACGCATTGTTTTCTGCTCTATTTGAATTAATTCTTAAAACTCGAGGTTTATATCCATTTTTATTAGTTATTTTCCCTGCTATTTCTTAGTGTGATTTTACTGTACAACTTGCCACACTGCAGAATCTTTATTCATGCAGCAAAAAGGCTGCCAGGATGAAGCTTTAGTTTGTAGCTTAGCCCTTTCATTAGCCTAAATTTTTGTGATCATCTTTTATAAAAATCAATAAAATATTTTATAACCATGAAAGAAAAAAAAGAGGGGGGAAAAAAGAAAAAAAGAAAAGAAACCAAAACTGAAAACCACCCTCTAACCTTCCAAGGGCACAGCAGAGCCCTAAATCAGTGACAGCAGGGACACATCGCATTCATCCAAACCCTCATTCTGTGGCTGCACTGCCCCACAGTTTTCTTCCTTCTCTGGATCCCAGGTGTCCCCAGGAAGAAATCCCAGTAGAAGGTAGGACAAGCTTGTGAGCACACACACACACCAGCCCACAGCCTCCTCCTTCTGGAGCAATGTGCTCCAGCTCCAAATCAAGCTGGGAGAGGTGGAAAAGAAAGGGAGTCAGGCCAGTGTCCCCATTCCCCCCACACCATCCCTTGCCGGGGTTCACATGTAACCTGCAGGACATAAAATCCACTCTCTGCAGGGACAAACCTCCTCTGGAGCAGCTACATTCCACAGGTCTCCCAGCTGCTCCCTCTGCCAACAGCCACGGCCACTCTGGGCAGCCCCCACATCCCAAAGGCTCCGTGGTGCTGGACAGGAGCAGGAGAGCAGCCATTCCCACCCCGTGGGGCTTTCCAGGCTGTATTGTGACAAGGCAATGAGTCAAGACATCATAACATCGCACCCACACAGTGATAGTGCTCTCCCCCTGCCCCCAGGGCACCTATATATCAAACCCCAGGATGCCTCTGTCTGTAATTTCACAGATTCAAAAGGTCAAGATTTTACCTACATTTAGCTTAATTCCATTCATACATTATTAAAACCTTTTAGGGATCACCCACTTGCTCCAGGCTCTCCCACAGAGCTGGGCAGCAAGGGCATGCTAGCTAGGGAATTGTTATATATTCCACGTCAAGGACAACAGTTCAAAGTCAGGCACAGAAGAGAAAGATGCTAAATAAGGTAATGTCTTAATTTCTAATTTAGTTCTAAAATAACTGGTGTTGTTTAAATATGTGTGCATTACACAAATCTCTTATTTGAACGCACACAGGCCTTTATCCAAAAGTAAGATGCTCTACAAACCCTCCCACAGGAATTTTAAGGAGCGAGGCCCCCCCCCCCAATCTATCTGCACAAGAAATTCAGCTGCTTCTCATCTACTTATGAGAGGACAAAGCACCAAACAACCTATGGATAGAGAATAATATCACATTCCTCTGAAAATGTGAGAAAAGATCAATCCCAAATAGTCAAGTCCTCTTTCCTTCTTCATCTGTATGTACTGGAGAGCCAAGACCTGCTGTAGCTTTACATTCTCTTACCAGTAGGAAGGAATATTGATTTTTGTCCCGAGGAAAAGATGAGAAAAACAGAGACACATAAACAATGTTTAACAGCATTTCCTAAAGCAATTTCTTTTTTTTTAAAGACTCCCTTTGAAGATAAGCAATCAGTTCACTCCTGGTAAGCTTGAAACATTTAATCCAAAACACAGCAGAAGGTTGCATGGCAAATCAGACGCTGAGTTTAACCAAAACAAACAGAAAAGATGGTAACTTTCCAGACAGTGTCTTGTCCAAATGTGGTCACTGTTTATAACACTCAAATACCTGTTATTGCTTATTGATTCCTAGACTGAGTGGACACAAGTGCAATCTTACGACCAAAGGCTGCACACGTAACGCTGTGTGGGAACCTCCCTGCTATCCCGCACCTCCCACACCTTGGAATACCTTACCCATCACTTCTACAGTGCTGTTCTCTCAAGAATGGAAACCCGTGCTCCCCTTGGAGTTCTCCAGACTCACTCAGGCAGCTGCACAAAAAACAAGCCAGGACTGAGTAGGCAGGAACACTCAGTCTTCCTTACACCCCATCAGAAGCTCTGCTGAGGTCTCAAAGGCAGAGAACAGCCTGGTTTGAACAGCACAGCTGAACCCAAGTGACACATGACTTCTTGAAATCTCACTTCCCCAAAGAGCTGCCACAAGCCCCAGGCTACTGCAAATGGCAGCAGGTATTCCAGTACCAAAGAAATCAGATTTCACTGGCAACCTGGGGAATCCAGGGAGACTCGGGGGCAGCGCTTCCTCCTCCCTCGCTCCTGTCAGTGGATGTTCAGGGTACAGCTCTGAGGGCAGTGACTGCCAAGGCCAGCTGTGGCTGTGGGCAGTGCTTTATAAAAACAAGGAATGTCTGAAGCCAGTTTCAGACCACGGGTTGCATTTTGAACCCCCTGCCATCCATTTGAAGTTGCAGATGGAAATCCTGCTCCTTAGTAAGTAAAGTCTCTCTGACAATAAAACAGGATCTGGGAAGCATCTGGCTGCCTTCCCCTATCCTGCTCTCATGGGAACAGTAGCTACCACTCAATACCCTGACCTTTCAACTGGGCTGTGCTTGAATTACTCTGGTAGGCTCACTCTTTCATCCCATCTCCTGCTTTCAGTTCATCTTAATTTATTGCCAATTTCCATAATGTGCTCCTTTGGTGACCTGTGTACGAACAACAGTTGCTTCTATAAATCAACTTTTTTTAAAGTTCGGTTCAAACATACTTGCCTGGCATCTGCATAGCATTTTGGACTAAAAATCTCTCACTTCAGATATCCCAGATCTTATCCTAATTTTCTATTTCCTTTTTATTTGCCTTGTACCATTTGCAAGAACGAGTCAGGAAATAAATTACATTGTTAAGTTACAATGCTGCTTGTTACCATGCTGCTTGTTACCATGCTTGGAATAAACAGACTTTATCATCACAACATGCTGAGCCACCCTAACAGCTGCCAGGACACCATAAACTCACCACGCTGCAATATCCCACATCCATTCCTAAAGGTACTGCTGAGATTTCTCCAGAGCCTGAAAACTCCAAATATACTTTATTTTTCGACACCTGTAAGGGGTTCTTGTCCTAGAAACACATCCTGTGAACAGTTAATACCAATGCAAAGCCAAACATGTTTAATCCACTCCTAAGAACATTCTCAGCTGTTTAACACATTCATTAAAAACATTTTCCGAACTGCTCCTGCTAACTCCCAGGGCACTGGGAGTAAGGGATGGACACTGCCAGCAGTGGCTGCTGGGACTGAAACGAGGGATGTTTAGACTTCCATGCTCTGCCAAGTACTAAAATCAATTACGAGTTCTTGTACACTTACAGCAGATCATGTTTACTGGTCTCTGCTTGTCAATCAGTAAACTGGTCATCAGCATAGCACCAAGGCCACATTCATATCTTTGCTGTAGAAAAGGACAGCACAGCCTCTCATACCAAAGCAATAAAATATTCCCCAGTGAAATTAAAAAAAAAGAAAAAAACTCACAAAAATTCTGGGTGAGTCAGGGTGAGGAGGCAGAGTGTCCTGGGTTGCAGCATGAAGCACATTGGAAACTTTGTGATTTACTTTCTTTCCAATAGGTAGAAAGTTTCTCATGTTAATTATTCAAAAGTAGGTAATCAGTGTAGACAATTCGTTCAACAGTGCTGCTCCTCGGAACTTGAATAAATCTAAACTAATTTATTCCTATTGAATCTCTACCAACTTTAGTAAGTTTTATTACATCTAGATAATTTATTTCTAGGGCTTCCTCATGAGGGAAGTTGGGGGGCAGCCACTGTCTGGTGCCCAGGGACAGGACCCGAGGGAATGGCCTGAAGTTGTGTCAGGAGAGGCTTAGGTTGAAGATTAGGAAAGGGTTCTTCCCCCAGAGGGTGGTGGGGCACTGAAAAGGCTCCCCAGGGAATGGGCACAGCCCCAAGGCTGCCAGAGCTCCAGGAGCTCCAGGAGCATGGGCAACGCTCTCAGGGATGCCCCGAGGGGATTGTTGGGGTGTCTGTGCACAGCTGGACTGATGAGCCGTGTGAGCCCCTTCTAACTCAGGATATTCTATGATTGTGGCCTGGCAGAAGTGTGAATAAGCATCAATCTCATATTCTATAGGTCCGAGCAGCCCAGCGAGTATCCAAAGCTGGCTCCGATCCCAACAACTTCAACTTAACCTCTCTTCTTGGTTCCCATCTTTCATCTGGAACATTAATACATACTTCACAGACTTGATTAAAAAAAAAAATCCATTATTTAAAGTTTGCACAGTGCTTTGAAGATGAAAAGGGCTATGTTTTCTCACTAGCACAGCTTCAAGCCAGAGATGTGGTTTATTTTTGCTCAGGAAATTTCTGCCATTAAGTTCTGTTTGAAGCATGTATTTATCGGGAGAAAAAATCTGCTCTATATGAATAAAAAGAATTATATTTAATAACATGTCTGAAAAAAAAGGAAAAAATAAAGAGGAAACATGGCACAACAGGAAAACATCTTGGACATTATATACTGGCATGGTCAGAAAGGTGCATTGTCTCTCAAAGCACCCTGGAGACTCAGGAGATCCCTGGAGTGACCTATGTGTCCATGACACAAAGCTAAACAAGCAACTCTACTGCATCAAAACCCTGAGGGTCCTAAGCTTCAAAACCAGCCTTTTGCTGAGTTCCCTTCACTTCAATAAGACAATAACATAGTATAGATCATTCCCAGTGAATTTGGCACCTCACCTATGGGTGTCAGTGGAGATTTTCTATCTGCGTGAGCAGTTCTTGCTCTGCTTCACCTAAGCCGTGTTGGAATGAACTGCCACAGTGAAGCGCACGTTGCAGAACTTGACCAAAAGGAAAATCTGTGCTTCCTTGAGTTCTTGCTGGTCAGAGGCATAGGAAAACTGGGACCTGAAGCAAGGAGCCTACGTGGATTTAGACTTGCCTCGTTTCCCAGTCCTGCTGCACGAACTGCCATGTTTATGCTACTTTCACAAAATATCAAATCACGTGATTTCCCCCTCCCTTGTTCCTTTCAAAGAGGAGGGTTGTTGCTTTTGTTTTGTTTTGTTTAGTTTGTTGTAGCTGCTGGCATGTGCGAGGAGAGCAGCATCCCACTTACAATAGTTTTGGAAGCTGGATTCACTGTGTTGTGACGGGTTGCTCAGGGCTCTCTCTCCACATTTTTCCATTTCCTTGGCAGAGCTGCAGGCAGTACAGTGTCAGAAGACAAATTACAGAGGCATTTACCCAGTTCTGGGGCTTGTCGGTTGCTATTCAGCCTTGACCGAACTGGCAGTGATGGACTGAGTGCACTCCACTGCTTGTGGGACAATTTTCTTGGCACTGCAAAGAGACTTTTATTCATATTTTTGGACAAATGCACTGTGTTAAACATACCCAAGTATTTTAGGCCACAACCCTCGTTGATGTAAACCAGTGTAGCTATACAGAAATCTGCACAGCTGCTTACATTCAGTCCTTTACCGTCAGATCAGTTTGAGAATAGGGACTTTAAAACACACAGCACTGCAGGATTTGTGTTTATTGCTGTACGAGCTTTAAAATCATCACAGAAGCTTCCAGCACAATCATCAACCAACACCACTCAAACAAAAGCAGTATGTGAACTTTGCCAGATTACAAATAATGAACACATGTATTATATGTGCTGTTATCAGGTGTATTTGTAAAACCTCCACAGCTCAGCAATGGCAGAAGTCACACCAGGGCACGTTTACCAAGAGAAGCCAGTTTCATATCCAGCACTCTGACTAGCTCTCACATCCCTCAAGGAGTTAAGTCTCCTTCAGTGGTCTTCTTGCCTCTAACACTCCTTCCTTTTCCCCCCCAGTATATTTTTCCTCTATCACAGCAGCCATTTCAGCCTTGGACTTCAACTGGGTTACTTGTACTTTTAATGCACCAGTTCCTGGGCACCTGAGGTACAGGCAGGTACCTGCACATCTCATGGACACCAGCCTGGACACCTCTCCCTGACAGTTCTCCTGTCTAGTGTTCCATCTCAAGTCCCAGAAAGGTTCAATGATACATCAGCCAAAGTGCTTGAGCTTGCTCACATACTCACAACTTTGCAGGAAGACCTTTAAATCAAGAAGGAATCTATTTTTCACATTTGAATCAAATATGTGAGAAATGAGACAGTAAAAAAGAAAGCCTTGAATTCTTCCCCCTTCCAAGTATCTCTGGTTTGACCTTTCCTGCACTATCAAGGCAGTGCCACATCCAAGGCTGCAACAAGAGAAGAAGCATCAGCACAAGGATTTAACTCTCTCTCAAAATTCCATGGAGCTGTGGAATATTTCCCAGCAGATAATGTCATTTTAGGATCCACTTCTTTTATCCCTAAAACTGTTCAGGAGGAAAGAGAATATAAATCACAGCTCTTCTCTCAGTGAAGAGTGGCCTCCTACTTTTCTGCTGCTTTGGAGTCTCCCCTAACCCCGGAAGTCCTGTTTGGGTTGGTTGAAAAAAAGGAAAATTCCAAGCGAAACCCATTATTCTTCAGAACAAAAGAGCAGGCCAGTAAGTGAATGCCACTCAAGAAGAGTTTGGGTGAGAAACAAAATGAAAAGCACATTTGTGGAGATGTAATGGATCAAATCCCCTGTGGCAGGTGCACTTTTACAAATATAAGTTGAGCCGTGCTCCCCTGTAGCAGTCCTGTGCTCATGCCCATGTCAAGAAATCCCATCAGGCATGCAGCCCTGATGCAAGGAAAAGTACATTCTCTCAAATATGCAGCACTCTATCATCACTTCAAAGCCCTTCCTAATATGCTATAAGGTTCTGGAAAATACTCCTTGAACAGGTTAATTCATTAAATGGTGGGAATAGTTTACCCTGTGGTTTTGCTTTAATGATTATTGTAGAAGGTATGACATTGACTAGCAATACACAATTTAAGGAAAAAATACACTGTCTAAATCTACGTTAAACTAGGTTTCTGCACCAAACATGGAAACCTAAGACAATTCCGCTTCCTTTCACCACCACTTTGATGAATGGTGATATTATATAATAGGATAATATGGAGAAGGAGAAACCTTGCATTAGCATAATACAGCAGTGCCTAAGGGCTCCCAAAAGCAGCTGCACTGCTGCATCTGGGAGTGAAGAGGAAGAGCTGGCCCTGGAAGCAACAGCCAGGACAGGTAACCATGAGGGAACCATCCAAGCAAGGATATCCAAGCTGGGGATTCCACGCAAGGATAATGGTCACTGGGTGCATCTTCCCAGCTGCCTTCTTTACACAGAAGGCTGAAAATTAGCAAAATCTGGATTATCTTTAAAGCCCTCAGCAACAGCAACATAAAAATTACTCTGGTAGGCTCGCAGCAATTATTGATCACCAACAAATCCATTAGGCTCCTTGATGCCAGGAGCACTGGCACGCACATGCACACATATATCAGAAAGAAGGACTAAGAAAAACATTTCCTGATTTTGTTCTTGGCAGAGACATTTCTGTTTCTGTGGGCAGTACTAAGACAAAAGATCAGGTAATGCAAACATGCCAACCCTTCTTTCCCCCATTCTTTCTTCTAGTAATATATGGTGTCGCTTTGCACCTCAGTGAACCCTAGCAATGTCATGGAGTCTTTCTTGCAGAAAAAGTTAAAATAAACTCTAAGGCATAGAATTTAGGGAAGAAGTGCCAAAGATCGAAAGTTAGAGAGTGGCACTTCTGACTCAGAGCTGAGAAAATGGTTCCTGAGACTTCAGCAAGCCTAGGGGGGACCTCAACAGAGTGACATTTCAGGGATGCTTTCTGAGTTACCTGAAGGAAAACAATTACAGAGCCACCGAGTCTCTACCTGAGCAAGTCCAACATCTGGGATATCGTCACATCCCATGAAGGTGGCAGGATGAAAAAATTATCCTAGGAACGTTAAGTATTTCTAGGAGCAACAGCTAGAAACTGCCATAGGAATTATGCTGTTTACTGTCTCAAACACCTCATTTTCACGCAGAAGATTTTGCTTCTGCACAAACTTTTCCCTATGCCAGAGATCTCCCAGTCTTTCAGGCAGGGATCACCTACACTGTCTCTGCCGTGAGCCAGAGACCATCATTTCTGTGTCATACTAATAATATCTAGAGCCAGCCAGCCTCACCCCTGAGACTGTGTGCACATAACCCGGGTTCAAAGTCTCCTGTTCTTAGCAGAGTCTATTTTCCTTCAGGCGAAATCCTTCACTGTCTTGCCTCTGACTCCCGCCATATGCAAATGTCAAAGGGTCACACACAGAACAGTGAAATGGAAAGGAATGGGGACAGAAACATCTCCCAGCCAGGGTGATGCTGCCTGCAGACTCAGTCCCAAACCAAAGGGGTTTTCCTACTTGCTGTCCTTCAGCATAGAGAAATAAGCAGTGTGCAAACACAGTGATAAAAGAGATCCTGAGATGGAGAAGGTTGTTAATGACTGGTTTTCTCTTAATGGCTGTTAATCACTGGGATCCTGATGAGGCTTTGCGTGCAGTGCTCATCTTGCTTGGAATAATTTCCTTCGGCGATCGTGGATTCAAGAGTTGTGAGGACTAATTCCAAAAGTACTAAAGAAGCCATAATACTGTTGCTGTTTGTGCTGCGTCATGACAGACCCAGTTCAGACATCCTTTGCGAGACCGAAATTCCCAACTTCAAAACTTAGGATTGCTTTTCCTCCCTGTCACCAAAAGAGTCTCATTTGAAATAAAGTTGTGTGAAGAAATGCTGCTTCAGGAAAACATCCCAAGATCCACATGAAAATAACACCTCACGCTGCTCCAGCTGGCAGACACAGCAGCTGCCCTAATGTACCAACATTCGGTGTGAGTACTCAGGGCTCCTTCACTGACACTTTAGCCCATGTG
>VYZQ01023959.1:18753-51889 GCA_013400655.1 Mystacornis crossleyi
ACACTTTAGCCCATGTTTTATTTCATATTTGTTGCACAGAAGGCATTCCCATGCTAGGAATCATCCCGCAGCACTGACACGTGGATTTGCAGTATCAGTGACACACTTGCACCCTCGAATCCTGGAAGTCTCCAAAAAGACACAAACGTGGCCAGTCTCTGGTATTTGCACCTCGCTGGAGTAACAAGGAAACCCGTCCATCCTCAAAACCCTCACGGGAATCCCAGGCATGGAAAAGCAGCAGCTTTCCCAAACGGAGGGACACGGAGGCGTCTACCCAGGATGACTTTACCCCCCATGCTGCTGGCTCTGGATAACGTGACCATGTCTCTGAAAGAGTCTCCACAAGTTTAAGAGCAAGTCAGGCTGGGAGCAGCTGTAGAGAAGAATAGAACAAGGTCTGTTTCTCAGGAAGATCAGCCTCCTGGACAGGAAGGACAGAGCGCCCAGCGTGCCAGACGTGTTCCTTGCCAAAACCCCAAAAAGAAGCAATAGAAAGCTTTAAGTCAGTCTGGCAGTTCCACAAGCACAAACTGACTCAGAGCTAACAGTGGATTACAAAGAATTACTTTTCTGTTTGGGTTAAGCAATCCTCCCCAACAACACTAAAAAGCTCACTCTTCAAGAAGTGAGTTTTGTGACAATCATCAGCAGAGATGACAACAGTTAAAATAAAAACCAAGTATAATTAGGAAGAAGTGAGCATTTTGGTTATGAGCTCTGTATTTCTTCCCCAGAAACAGTATGTTTTCTGCACAGAGAAACAAGTGTTCTGGTTATGGTATGCATTAAGCAACCCGGGTGGGAAAAAAAAATAATCAGAGCATGGAAATCACAAAGCAAGTTAAACAAAAGCAAAGAATTTTCAACATCCTGACACAAGGGGAAATATTTAGAAGTTTCATTAGCACTGACCACTGTATATTAGGCCTGCTGTTTCCCAAGGGCCCTGAGATTTTGAATGCTGTGAGAACACTAAGAAGTATCAGCTCTTGCAGAACGAGATGTTGTTAAAATCAAAAATCCACTTTGAAATACAAAGACTATTTGCACAGCATTAAAGTAGTAGCTGTAACTGTCTGTCCAGGCTCACTGAGAGCACAGGTACTCAGAGGCAGCACGGGAACCTGCCAAGCGATGCAGCAGAGATTTTTGCAAACCTTGCCTCATGTCCTTGCACCTACAGCTGAGAGCATTTACAGGAGCTGACTTGCATCAACTCCAGAGCAGTTTCTGCACCTACCTTCAGAAAGTCACCTCTGCAACACAGTTGGCTACTTTGGATCAACGAAAATATCTCCCGAAAATCCCACGTGCCATGATTCCTTCCAGTCTTCTTCCAGAAGGTCTCCTACAGAGTCATCTCTGCAGGGTAAACAAAGCACCCTGCAAGGCACAGCAAGTCATGGCTGGTCTACAGGCAGGCCAGGAACTCAAAGCTGCAGCTTCCAGACTTGCAGAAGAAACACCTCAATGTCTTTTTCTGCTACAGAAATAAATAATTGCCTCCAACTGTGCTAGTGCAAGCACAAGGCCATATGGGAATTTTTCTAGGACACACAGCTCTCCATTGTCGTGGGGGGTCCAGTCATTACTCCTGCCCATCTTTAGGATCCAGAGATCATGAGCCAGCTTTATCACTGCACTCTTTGATGAGCTTAGGTATGGTAACTCCTGGAAGTAATGACAACCATCTGTGTCCAGAGATCACTGCAAAGGTTCACTGACTTCAGAGCGTGTGTGTCAACACACGCCAGGTGAGAATCTGACTGTGCCTAATGGTCAAACAAAGTGCAGAGCTCCTGAGCCTGAGCCAGATTTACGCACCTTGTCTCTCCTGACATTTCCAGCAGGCCCAATGAGCTGAATTCATGCTTAAAACAACCAACCTTCCCCTGAAAACCAACGCATCTAATTTATCATAGAGCAAAGGGACGAGTTACAAACACACACCTCTGTCCGGACAGCACCAGTGACACCTGTGGAACCACATGTGTTTAACTCAATACAAAAAGCATCAGGCAAATTTTGTACAAAATTCACACCTGGGCCAAACACGGACCAAAAAAAATTGGTGGACTAAAGCAGAACTGATACTGCTTTGCCACTTTAAATGCTTTCTGAAAGCAGTATGTGTCAGTGTAAATCCACACTGCACGTAGCGATCAGTCACGGAGCCCTCTTAAACTTTGAGATATTTGGGGTTGTCCCCCTCAGAGGCAGCTCAGCTATCTCCTGTCCCTTTTGACTTGAGATTAAGTGTGAAATTGGAAATTTTATCACCAAACCCACAAGCTTTGCCAGCTCCACTGCTGCTGGTAACATGCTCTGTTTCCTCATACTTACTAGACTAAGATAACATGCCATACCTACTTTCCTGCTAAGTATTATGGAGTATATACACTACAAAATAAATTCCTGTATGTTTTCAATTATGTATTGAATTAAAGCAAAGAAATGCAAAGTCTTTCTGGTACTTCATTAAAATAGAATACCTTTTTCTCCCCAAGTACAGCAGCTATACTGCAGTGGCAACCACACCTGTTAAAATATAGAATGCTTATTTATAGAGCTCATTTAGGCAAATAATCATAATTTTTCAGACAGAATTCATAAGGACATCAGGTTCAGAAGTTTATCACAGCTAGAAAGGAACAGTGTGTATTTACACTAGCATATTAATGCCTTACAATGGTCATTACATCAAGGCCAAGAGAATTAATTAAAAGGCAATAGCATACTTGCGTCAAAAGCTAATACACAAATCTGCATGTCCTAAGTGCTGTTTCATTTAAGTGGTCTTCATGAGAAGAGCCAAATCTCCTTCATGCACAGTACAACCCTTGTCTGCACGTCTGCTCAGAGCAGCGTGATTAACTTGACCAGGCTTGATAAACAGCAGCACCCTTTAGGCTGAAGAGTGAGATATGATACAATCACTCCCTCAGGACAAGGCTGAAGGCAAACCTCCGAGCTGACTTTCACAGACACTCATGTACAATTGTGTCTTACTGTTTAATTACACTGAACTGACCTGGAAACATCTGTGACCACAGAAGTCACAGCCAAAAGTGGCAGTGACTCAAAGCAAACCAACCTACCAATGTAAAACATTCAGAATTAGAAATAAAATATGTAATCAGTGTTTCAGTGGCTTTTAAAATCACAAAAGTGTTGTCAAACACTAATTTCTGACAAGTATCAACAGCACTGAGCAGAAGATGTTGAACTTCCTCTGGGTCCTACCAACTGCAGAAGAGCTCGTTAAAGATGCATCCAAGAAAAAATTCTCTCACGCTGCAAGTCAAGTTTTATTTAAACAAACTAAAAGACAGACAGCTAAGAAAGTACAGGGAACCAGGCAGCACGTGCACCTCAGAATGTCCCAGGCTTTGTGCTAGTGAGGAAGCCCTCAGGCCTGAAAGCCCAAGCTGGACTCCGCAGAGAATATAAAGAGCTTTCCACTTCCCCACCCCAAATCCTTAATTCCTCAGTCTGGAAAATGCTGTCAGGAGCTTAAATGATGAACCTATAGTGCCACATCTCACCCAGGATGCATTAACTCCTGAAGTTTCTCAGCTTCTCAGATTTTTCTCCATCTGTTGACTCCACTCACCTCCTAAGATTCATCTTAAAAGCTAAACAACCCCAATTTCAAATTCCCTGGTCCTGTTCTTCACCCCTCTGGGTTTGCTCCTCACCATGGAGCTTTGTGGAGTTTATTCTGGAGGTCAGGAGGCACCTGTGTCACAGTGCACACATCCTAAGAGCCGGACTGAAGGCTGAATAGTGAATAAATATAGCAGGAAATAGAGCATGGGAGGCGTGTGTGGGGAGGGAGGAATTGAGAAGCTTCCTGTGGCAAAGGATCAGTCTGTTTCTTGGCTCCTTGCAAATGCTCAGGGTCTCATCACTGAGTCTGTATGTCTAAAACAAAATTCTGATCTTTCCTCTCAACTCCCCACAGCCTCTGTTCTCAGTCAGTCACCAAACACAGGTGAGCTTGTAATGGGCTTTTTCTAGCGGTTATTACACTGACTCCAGCACAGCAGCATCTCCTGTTTCCCCACACATGGAGTGCAGCATCACTCTGTGAGAAATGGTCTTTTTCCCTGTGGTAACAATGGCCAAAACACAACACAGTCCCAATCGCACTGATAAGAAAAACCCAGATGACATTATGTTACTGTAGTCAGGCTAGCCCTTACATTTCTCACCCAACTTGCTGGCCCATCTACTAACCCATCTCTATTTCTATTCCAAAAATTGCAAACAGCATCTTTCTGACGAGCTAGAATAAATACTCTCATCAATCCTACTGTGTTTGTATCCACTGTAAGGTTAAAGAATTTCCAGAAGCAACAGATAAAGCCAGGACTGACTGAAGGGCACAGCAGGGCACAAAGGGCCAGGTAAGCTTCGCTCTCCTTTCACTTTTGCATCCTCACTTTGGTAGGGCAAGCCCCAGAGTTGTCTATTCATATGCAACGTGAGGTCTCCTTTTCCTTCCCCATGCCAAAAATAAGGCATTACCATCTGTTCACAGCTAACAGACATGAACTGCTTCCACAATGATCCTGTGTAAGAGCTGAACAACTCAAGCCAGTCTCTGTCCAAGGCAAACACACCCCGAGACAAAACCCGTGAAAAGAGCACAATGCCATCCCCTTAGCCATGCGTGTCCATCCCCGCCTCGCGTCACCAGCAAGAAGAGCATTAATAAGAAAGCCACTTCCCAAGAGCTTCGCTGAACTGAACTGTCTCACTCTGTTTTATTATTTATAACACCCCAAATCTCTCTCGTAACCAGCCAGTGCAAAGGCAGTGACAAGAGGGGAATGTGAATGGAAAGCTTCGTAAACGTACAAGAAATAATGTCAAAAAACCACAACAAATTTCTAAGAAATGAGAACTCAGAACTTCAAAGTCAAGTCAACCAAAAAGCAACCTGTCAGGGCAGGAACAAAGGGAGCTGGTGCCGCGTGCACGGCAATTACTCCATCTGCAAATTCTGTTGAAGAGCAGAACTGACTATAAAAAGAATTCAGCAATGCAAGCCCTCCCTGCTAGTCAAATGAAGGAAATACAGCCTTCCAAAGACAATATAAGCAAATGAGGGGAGAAAGCCAAAGGAACAGAACAAAAGGAACATCCCCCAATACTTCTTACAGTCCAGCTCCTGATTTTATGGGTATAATTGAGAGCTACCAGAACTGCAGAGTCACTGTTGCTGCATGGTCATCATTAGCTGCGAATGTTTCTTGAAGTTACTTGGCTCAGAGGAAGAAAGACAAGATCAAGGACACGAAGTTGTGCTGCTGGCATTGAAACACTGAAATAAAAGTAGTGTATAATGAGAATTTCTCTTGGTGTACACAACACTGCTGCAAGTAGAAATGAAAATAAAAATAATTTTGCCTAGAGTTAGAATTACCTATTAATTTTAAGGCCTATACCAAATTATGACAATTGCTTTGAATGACTTATGCAGAAATAGATGCTCCAGCATAAGCTAAACCCATATCAGTATGACAAAACCCAGCTTTTTTTTCCCTAAGATCTAAAACATACTGCAATTCCCATGCACAATCATAGGATTCAGGCCCTAAAACAGGTTGCTTAGGGAAGTGGTGGAATCGCCATGCCCGGAATTGTTCAGAAAGCGTGTGACTGTGGCACTTGGGGATGTGGTTTAGCAGTGGTGGCAGGTTAACAGTTGGACCTGGTGATCTTAGAGATCTTTTCCAACCTTAATGATGCTGTGATTGTCCAGGAAGACTTATGGTTCAGAGCACTCGTGATCTACCTCTTCCCTACGCCCCCAAATTAAAAAAAGATGGAGCTAAGATGATTTCCTACTATCCCAGGAACAGGAGGGTGCTTCTAACACTTGTGAGGCTGCCAGCTGGCCTCTGCAGGTTCCCACTGCACACAGCCTGCGTTCAACTTCCAGGAGTTCTCTGGCATTCTCTCGTGAAAGGACTACAGAGAGCAACATAGGGTTTCAGTTACCACCCTACACACCCTTCTTACGCTCACAGGGGCTGAGCAAGCAGGCACCAGAGTGTTTGTAGTGCTTAAGTCAGTGTCCCTTCCAGGCTGAACTTCCAAATACATCTCAAAACAGCAAAGAGTGAGCATCGCTTCTGCAGCTCGCACTCGTCCCCCTGGGGCACACGAGGCAGACTTGAAGAGCAGTTGTGATTTACGACACTGCTGCTCCTCATATTTACCTCAGCGTTCAAAACAACTCCTACTCAGGGGTCTGCCTTCCTTGGGATGCCGGGATTGGAAGGTTTTCCTTATTGTCTCCCGTCCTGGATAATCACACGCAAACACCAATCAGTTCATGGACCAGAGATGCACGACAGCACTTGCTCTGTTTCTGAACTATCTCACGGGGAAACTTTCTAAGATCAGCTGACTCACAGGGAAGACCAACTGTGTTTCTCAGCTGCCATTACGTCTAAAAGCAGCGAGGCTTTTTTCCAGATGAAACTGATACATTCATATTCCTGATGAGGCAAGTCAAATCATTCCTGTCTACTTCAGCCTCTCAGGTTTTCCCTTAATATATTCACGCCTCCATCAACACTTGAGCTTAACAAGCATGACTTCAGCTAGGAAATTTACATCTTTTTGGGAAGGCAACGGAGGGGAGATTTCCATTTAATCCTGTATATGCCGTGGTAGAAATTAGTTCTTTTGTTCCATTAAAATGAAGCCTCAAAATACTAAACCAGTATTTTTTTTCCTTAATTGTTCCTCTTGTTGCAGAACTACCAGCACATATGTCACTAGAATAGAAAGATCAGTCTTGTAGGTAATAAGTTTTATTGAGTTCTCGGAACCATATCATCCGTCCACCAGACTTTTTAATTTGCCACATGACTGGTTCACTGTAACATCAGCTCTTGGAGTACTTGGGTAGGAGGGAATTCATGCTGAGTGCTTTCCTGAGCCAAACAAAAGTATTCTTCAATGTGTATATAGATTAGAGAACACTAATTTTTTTTCTCCCAGCAGTATTTAGATCACTTTTTATCACTTTAGAAGCAGATGACTAATTTATATATAGCTGTTTTCATGCAAACTGTACTTGCATCTTGTTTAAAAAAATAAAAGCAAACTTTCCAGAGCTGACATTCCAAGCATGGGGTGCGTGTGGAGAGGAATGTTCCATACTGGAGAGACCAATTACTGAGAAGTTCACATCACAGTCCTGTAAAAACCACACTCCACTTGCATGGACAATACTCAGGCCTGAGGGCCAAGAGAACTCAAAACAAAAAGGCAAACTCGGACAAAATGAAAACAGAAGGCATCCCAGAAACCTGCAGAGTTTGACAGATGTGGGTCCTTGCAAAAGCCTTCAGCATTTTCCTTTTTACCTGCTTGTATGGATCAATCCTAGATAATCAGGACCAATTCCTGCTTAGTGCTCCGTGGGTCTCTCAGGGCCGGGAGAGGTCCTGGGTTGAGACAGTACAGCTGGCAGTGGCACAAAGGGACAACTGGTGGCAGTTCTGACCAGCTGTGATACCTCTGAAAGTGAAAAATCCAGGGACTTTTACACATATCCTGTATTATTAAGAAAAGCCAAGCATCCTCAGACTTGAGTGACATTTGCAATCCTATCTGATTTCAATTGTCACTGCTTAGCTTTACTTTCTTATCAGCTCATTCCTCCTAAAATATAGCCAAACACAAAGTTTGGGGGAGAAAAAAAAATAAAATCACATAGTCAACCCGTCCTTCCCACCATCAGTAAAGTCAGTCCACTCAAAACACTCAAAGTATTCAAATAGGACCTGGTATTCAAAACCAAAACAGGAGGGTCTTTCTTTGCATAAGTAAAATCCTGATCCTTCCTCCCACCATCACGAGTTTCACCAAAGGTTGTCTCACTCTTTCACTGTCCCAGAACATTTAAAATGTTTAAATATATCTAGTACCAGTATCCCAGTATAAAACTCATGCCAAGTGGGGAACCTCAACCACTCAACTCGACATTTGTAATCTTCATTTTGCAACAGTAATTATGTTAAGTGATAAAACTATTTAGACTCCATCAATGTAAGTCACACTTAACTCAAATTAAGGACATAAACACAAAATTCTGTAACAACAGGCAAGAGGGATTTCATTGAAATTGATGTAACTTCTGCCTACACACAAGCCTATGGTAAGCAGAATACCTGTGTAGTAAGTGGAATATTTATCTGGAGAAAGGGATACATTTAGTAGTATTACTCCTAAATAGATGACAGAATTGTAATTGGTTTTGTGGAGGAAAGAAAAAAGGCATTTAATTTCAACTTACACTGAACAAGATACATCAGGGCAAAATATTGACAAAGCAGATGATTCTGCTCCCCTGTGCAGAATGCCAACTGGCACCCGCTTTCAAAATGCCAGTGTTAAAAAAACAAACCAAAATAAGAATAAAGAAATCAACCATTTAAAAGACTACATTGCACATTACTGGATCACAAGCAAATTATTTTCTCTGCAGAAATAAGAGAGGAACACCAATAAATTTAGTGCTGGGAATTCTCTGCTCAGCAGGTATGATCAAGGAGCACAAGCGGGGTCCTCTCCCAACAGCCAGAGACCCAAACCCACCCTGCTGGCATCACACACCGGCCTCCAGCACAACTCAGACTCCTCTGGTAGCAAGATCAGCATCTTGTGAGAGCAGTTCTTGTGTGAGCTGAACGTATCCCAGTTATTGCTTGCAGGTTCCCCTTGAAGCAAGTATATTACATACTTCTTTACAAAACACACAGTAGTTTAGAAACTACTGCTCTAAAAGAGCATTAAGTTTATAAAAATCACACATTTAAAGCAAACTGTCAAGCAAGATTTCCTGAACAACCTTAATTGAGCTCTCTTGTGTATTTACAGCATAATATAGACTTATATATTCCTGGGCTATTTTCTTTCCCTACCATCTGAGCCTCATTTGTAGAGCAGGGAGTTACTGAATATTGCTCTTCATCTTAATACTACACCTGGTTATTAGATCCTCAGCAAACATTATCCAGTCTCTCCACCGAATGCAAAGCTGGCAATTCCCTTTTGACATTTAACAGTGCTCTCCCAGCAGCCCCTAATTCATTTTCACCAAAAGTGTATATGTAGTAAATAAGCAATAAAGTAACCCCCATCGACTGCACACAGAAAAGGTCAGATGGAAAGGTCACAGACTGGCAAATGTTAAAACATGGGAAAGCTTGTCAGATAAATCTGAAGTGTCAGATGAGCTCTTGCTATACAATTACTACCAACTATGTGTAATTTTTAGAAATGATAAATTGTGAGAATCAAGCTGTTTCTCAGTCAAGGCAATTTCAGCTTCTGCTGCAGGTGCCCTCTGCACACCCCTGGCCTGGCTGGGGCAGCTGTGCCCCCTGAGCCCACTGGAGATGTGAAGGGACCCCCTTCACTCCAGCCCCGGGGGCCTCTCCCTGTGCCACACAACAGCGCAATCCCAAAATGCACCAAACATGTTGTTTCCAGGCAATTCAGTGTCAGCAGTTCCTACAATCACTTGGGATTTGTTCTTCTCTTGCTGCCTGGGTTGCAAATAAATTTCTTTCTGTGCTCTCTAATTTTTTCTGAAGTCAGCAGTATGGTAATCCTTGGAGAGTTCCCAAGCTGCTCTTTAGGGAAGTAGTTAAAAACAGGAGTGTTTGGCAAACATTATTCTTGCTATAGGTCTTAGAAAAAAAGAAAGCAAATTTCTGATATTAATTCTGAGGCAAAACTATACTGTTGTGAAAATATAATCACATTACTGTGTATAAATTTGCAAGTATTTTTCATGCATTCTGCTCTAAGACGAGCTGTAAAAGGAAGAAAATTTATTACTGCACCCTTTTTCTCCCGTTGGTTTTATGAACTGCAAGGGAAGTTTTCCCACACATGCCCATTTTTTTTTCCTGCTTTTCTTTTTAAAATTAAACATTCAGGTCTCATCTCCCTCAACATGTCAGAACTAGCAAGCTTATGTTATCAAGGGGAGCAAACAAAATCTGATTAACTGAAATGGAGGGGATTTCTTTTTAATAGTATTTAAACCTATTAGATGGCAACAAGAAACTTCTGTTTCATTAAAAACACTTGAGAGAAAAAGCTTGTTGCTAAGTTCAGCAACATTGCACTGTCAGTAATGCACTGAAAGCTCTTAATCCATAGCCATGGCTCACACAAAGAAACTCCCACAAAGAACAGATGAACCAGCAACAGCCCTGCTGGTTCAGGTGACGTGAGTGGGGAAAGCTGCATGAAATCACACAGCCAGAAATTAAAAAAAAAAAAAAAAAAGGAAAGGAAAAGGAAAGAAAAAGAAAAAAGATACTAAATATTTAAAAGGTTGGTGTGTTTAGCAGAACTAAACTAATTTCTATTCTCTAATGTGCTTTCCTTTACCAAATGTATTCAAACTTTATCTGTTTTCAACAGAAGTGCCAACAGGCTGCGTACAGAGTGGAAGTGCCCATGTAATTCAGATATAATTTAGCAGCTAAATTATCTTTGCGGTGAAGGTCCATTACTAAATCACTTCACTGGAAAATGAGTAATAATGGAACAGTTACTAGTATTCCATAGACATACTTGCCCTCCTTAGCATGTTTTTCATATTAAAGTGCTTCTTCAGCCTGTGCCAGCCAAGTCAGTAAACTCATTAACTTGCTTCAGAATACTCAGGACACTCTGCTGGAAAACAACTTAGAAACCAAAGATGGACTGAAATCTTGGCCTCAGACTTACAGGCTCGAACACTCCACCTGAAGCTCATTCCATAGCCAATAAAAATGCAGACTAATTTTTAAATGAAAAACCCCCTGTAAAGAAGACAGGAGAGTCAAAAAGCAAATGAATGCAAAAAATGCAGGTCAGGAATACTTGAAAGCAGCATTCAAGCAAGGTGATACAAGAAGATGTTCTCCAGGCAGCAAAATTAAAGACTAAAGACATTTTAAAAAATGCTAAAAGTGACAGTAATAATGTAGAAAGTGCTCAAAAATAGCTTCCATTCCACAACAGAAGATAACAAAATACTTCAATTTTACTGTGTAACACAAGGCTGTTACACAGCACTTAGTAAATTTAGACATTTTAAGGCAAGTAGCTGCACTCAAGAGTTTAAAAGAGCTGGCTGAGGGGAGGCAATAAAAAATACTGGTTATTTTCATTACCTCTTAGAATACCTATGTCATTCCAGGAGACTCAAAGAAAGCTAATGTTATGTCAAAATTTAAATACAGTGAATGAGTGCTTATCGACCTGTCAACCTAATACCAGTTCTAGCTAAGCTAAGGGAGTGAATTACATTCCTCTTTAATTTTAAGACAACCAACATCAGTTTATAAAATGAGATCCTGTCAGGCTAACCAGCTGTTTTTCTTAGTGTGCTATGAGCCTTGTAGAAATAACAGGGTTTGTAGCTTATCAAAGCAGATGGAAAGAGTAATTTCATTACTGGCTGGGAGCGCCTACCTGGCAAACAAAAACGGGGCATTAGATTAGAAGGTTCGTTTAGTTGAGCTGCCAACTCTACTGTGCTCCAGTGACTTTAGGTTGAAGGTAAGTTCAGACTGGAAGTGTAACATCATTTCCAGGAGCCAGTAAATCTCAGGACAGCGTTGCAGAGTCCACTGCTGGTTCTGCAGCAATAAGCTGCTAAATGAAATCTGGGTCTTTGAAGGGATGAAAGGAACAAGAAAAAAGGGGAATTACTTGTCTGCAAAGCAAAGAGCAAATCCTGGGCAATCACATAGATGACAGCTCTGCTCTCGTCTGTGTCCGAGCCCATTTCAAAACATGCGAATAAACGTTCAAGAAAGATTTATACTTCCACATGTGCCTCCTCCATGGGCCACTCACCCACTGACTCAGGGCAGGACCAGGCCCCCACAGACAGAAGGGCACATGCTTCAAAGAGAAACAGATGCTAATGCACCACCAGTGCTGCCAAACTACTGGTACTACCCTTCTAAAACAGCTGTTAAAGCTATAAAATGAAAACGAACAGTTATCTAGGTACTGCAAATTGATATCATGAAAATGAGTCCTGAAGTTATTACATAATTTCACGTCCTTCATAAACCATTAAATACCGAGATGTAATGAGGTAGCTCTTAAAACAGTCAGGGAAAGATCACTGGAAAATAAACTAACCAACAGTTCAGCCTAGGCCTCGGTGACGCGGAGCAGTGACCGGCTGGTTCTGTCAAGCAGAAGTCACCGTCTGTCACATCGAAAGGACACACGAGCCGGGCAATAACGAGGTGACAACGCAGCTCCACGGGCACTGCAGGCAGCAGCCGAACAGCGGCACCTCTCCAGCGGAGCAGCACTGACACACCCGGCCGTGCTCCGCGGGGCAGGGGCGCCCGAGTCAGGCCAGGCTGGGCAGGAGACAGAGAGCCCTGCAACGGACCGTGACCCGTAAAAGCAGCCGTGTGAGTCGGGTTCCAAAGGCTTCCTGAGTGGAATGAAATCTCCTCAGATGCTCGCAGGCCAGCGCAAAGGCAGCAACACACTGAGGGGGAGCAACCAGGGACTGTTCTGGGAAAACAGGTGGAAGATGCTGTTAATATAAAGAAAATATTCAAATGTTAACATCTGACAGTAATTCAAGAGATGCTGCAATTAATTTGGTTATGCCTTCAAAATTAGCCTTAAAGAACACAAATTTCCAGAGGACTGGCCCATTTTTCCTTCCACTGCAGTCACCAGAGTATTTGCTATGGATCTCAAGAGGAAAGGCTCCCAATCACCATCAGTGAGTATTATTTGATTTCTGCATACATAAGAACACAATAGCAAGCATGTCTTTGGGTTGGGCACAAGCAAAGGTATCACCTTTATAAAACCTCCCAGCTGCTCCTCTTCCAGCTTCAAATGACTCAAATCCCTCCCGAATGCACGTGCCTATGTACCCAGTATGCTGCAAAACATCCTCAAGCACTAATCCTGGCAGAATTCAGGGGGTTTTTGGTAGAACCAGGCCACACAGCTCCAGAACAGAGACCAGACAGCCCTTCTAAACTACAGCCAGGTAACACTGAAGAATTTCTGGAGAAAGATTAAATGAAACTATCTACAGGTATCACTAGTGCCCAGATACAGCCAAAGACACGTTTGAAGCTTTGTGCTACATTTCGCCTCATTTTCAATGTGTTTGGAACATTAAGGCAGTTTGTAACATATATAAAACCTGTGAACACAAGTGGGTATCTTACAGTATGGGGTTATTTTTACTTGAACTCGATTGAAATGGCCTACATAGCTTATGGCTAATGCAGCTTTCCCAAATTACAGCTTTCCCAAAGACATGTTGATTCACCCTTGGTGTTTCATCAGGTGCAGCACAGGTATCATGGTTTGGGCTTTCCATCATTAACGACTTTTGCCAAACAAATAACTTCAACTGCAGTGTCCTACATATGGTTTATAGTACAGGCTGTACATTTTGTTCCATCACCCTGAAGTCAGACAACATAAATATACCAGTCTCACGTCAGAGGAAGCGTGGTTCTCCCAGTTTAAAAAGATGTTTTTAATGTTAACATTTAGCATTCAATTTTAACAAGTGTTTTATGGGTTTTTAAAACTACTTAGGAAGCAACATAATTAAGGAAACCAGATTTTCTTGCTTCCACTCCTCTCCTTGCAATAGTAAGGAGCTGATTCAGGAGACATTACACTAGTACACAATTACGGTCACAAATATATGCATAATCTAAAAGGGCAGAGTTCACCGTGCAATAGTCACTCATGTTCCATTATTCATAAATGCTCTGATAGCTTTTCCACAAACTCCCAGTGCTTAATGAATCTTGAAAGCTTTTAGTTCAAACAATTATTCCTCATGAAAATGTGTACCAAAGCATATTATTTGTTACTCTGTTTGCTTCTCCCCATTTAAATTTCAATTGCTGAGCAGGAAGCAGAAACAAAACCTTCACTGTTGGGCAACAGCCACAGTAAAACAAATTATGAAGGTGGAGCAGCTGATGAGCATACACAAAATAAAAGTTAAGTCCTTCAAAGTACATCATTGTGAAGACTACGCTTTTGTATAAAATAATGGTCAGCACATGAATTAATTACAAACTGAAAGGGGGATCTGACTGATGAATATTAGTGGGTATTTCCAGTTTGAAACAGCTGCAATGAACTCTGCCTTTGCTGTTCCCTCAACAGTCAGTCTACACAGTACTGACACGAAGGGGACGATGCAGCAATGCCCAGTTCCAACTGATAACATGGGAATTGCATTTCACCGCTCTCTAACCCTGTCCCTGACTGGAGAGGGCTGTTCCTGGGAATGCTGCAGCTCAGGGCTCGCAGCAGCCGTGAACCTCACGGCCTCCGCAGAGATGCTCAGGAATGCTGAAGGCAGATGCTCTGCATCCTCCCAACTGCTCACAGGGAAAGTCATGGCTTGGTAAGAAACGTGTTTTGTGCACAGAACTTGGGTTGAAAGAAGAACGGAGAGGGACAAGTCAGTCTGAGCAGCTTTGAAGTCCAATCTGCCATGCCAATACTTGCCCGGGCTCCCCCAGGAGCTAGGCCAACCTTCAGGCATCACAGGGGAGAAAAATCTGCTGGTCGTGCTTGCAAGCCCTCTCCTCACCCTGGGTGAAAGGTGCATCTGGAGATGTTACAATCTGTTTCCATCTGAATTGCTTGAGCTGATAAGCTTTTTCAAGTGCCTGAGTTTCACCTCCCAGGGACGCTGGATCTGGGAGCTGCCCCATTATATCTGCATGCTCTCTCACACACATACATCCTCTCTCTATGGAGGAAACATTTGTTGTAAGCATATGGAGAAGTCCCTGCTGGAGGCCAGCATTTAATGCTCTAGTTAATAACATTTTCAAAGGAAAAAAAAAAGGGGGGGGGGCGTGGAGGAAGAGAAAAAACCTAAATTCAGTAGGATGTGAACACAAATAAGGCTCTCAGGTGTAACGACATTTGCCAAGGTTTGAGCAAGCAAGCTTAAAGACATCCTAGGGCTCTAATAAATGAGGGACATGGCCCCCACACAATACATGAGATAATTGCCTGTCTCTATGCACACACACAGAGGAAAGGGGGTTCAGCCTCTTTGTGGCCATTTTGAGGTGTGCTGACGGCAATTTGCATTGGGCTGGGGTTTCTTAACAACGTTCTCAAATACAACAGAACAGTTGTTTTTAAATGTCAGACAACATTTATCCAACTTGTCCTGCACGGTCCTGTTCTGTCCAGGGAGTAGCAGCCGTCTGGCTGATGCTCTGGGTTGTTTTCCTCCTGGCTGGATTTCTCCATTTAGCTGCCAGCATTTTTGTTCTTTGATGACTGGGTTTGTAAGCTGGTACCCACTGCTAATGATAATGGCTACTGAGGTCTATTACAGAGCAGTGTAATACTGACAGTTTACATCCCAGAATGGGGAAAAAACCACAAGGGTTGGAGCACAGAGAGGCAGAGTGTGTGGGTATGGATTTCGCTCCAGGATCAGCTGTGCCTTCCTTGGCTAATTAATCTGCAAGATTTGAACAGTCGGTAGAATGAAAAAAATGGGTCGACTTGGCAGCGTGGGACTTAAATAAATAAAAATGAGGCAATAGCTTAGACTGTGTCTGTGCTTTGTCCAGGTTTGAAGCCAACACAATATAAAATGCAGTCTTATAAAACGAGATGAACCAATGACAAAATAAATGAGAGTGAACCCCGCGAGGCAATTTGTTCTATGCCCAGGAAAGAAGGTGTCGCTACCTTTACTGATGGCCAGACCATGACACCAGTAGGATGCAGAGATGGACAATGCACTTCATGCATGAAAATTAAACAGGTTTCTCACAGGGAACAGCAACACAAAGATAAAGGCAGCTCCAGTCTATATAGTCATAGTTGTACTTTGATTTAAAATTTTTATTATATGTATGGGGGTTTTTCCAAAGTTTTGGAAGCTCAGGCAATCCCAAAGGAAGCCATGCATCCATACTGTGTGTTAGAACCTGTTCTTTCAGCTTGTGGAGGCAGAGTTGAAGGACTGACCACCACGGTGAATCTCATCATTCCTTACTGCAAAATGAGCTGGTGTCTGACTGGGGTAAAGCCAACTTCCCACCACTGGGACATGGACCAGTGCTCATTCAGGGGAAGCAAATTAATTTTTTGCACTTCTAAAGCTCAGTTTTCAATGGATTTGGTGTAAAAGATGTTAAAAGAGATTAATTAAGTCATTTTGAGACCAGAACATGACTCCTCTGTGCAAATTCTGTGGTGTCTTATATACTTTAACATAAAGACCAACTTCTCCAATCCCATAAAAAGCAAGAAACTTGAAAGATGGAAGCAGGAGACCTCCTTCCTCATAGCTTTGAGACCCCCATCCTTCATTAAAAAGCCATTAAAATCAGCTCACAAGTAAAAGAAGCCAGACACCTCTATGCCAGGGGCAAGTGTATGCAAGTCTTTTTTTTACAGGAACATGAGGGTAGGCAGCTGAACACACCTTGTGACAAACCGGACCCAATTCTATCCAGATTCAGAGTAGGCAGCAGGCCACTTCTCCCACAGAGGGAAGCTGCAGTGTTTATTGAGTCAGTCAGAGGATGCCAGTCATGTTCCCCCTCTAGGCACCAAGTTCTTCTACCTCTCAAACACAGCATTGATTTAATCTAAGAAGGTTTACAGAAAATAACTTGTTCTCTCCTTTCTTCACAGAGTGTCTCTTTCCCACTTGCTCTGCCCACTCCCATCCTACCCTTGGATCACGAGCAGACTTAACTTGCTCTGTTACCAATTCTCATTTGGGAGAAATCTCACTTTTTTACCAAGGAGTAAGAACATTTTAAAAGGATGACTGAGCAGGACAACATTGCAACACAAATTCTGGACCCCAATCATGCACACAAACAACTGAGCCACCTGCCAACATTTAAAGCAAACATGTAGAACAAATTTCTTTGTTAATTTACTGACCAATTTCCCTCCTCCTTCACAAAGGGAACACTGTGCTCCACCCTCCCCTCTTTGGGCAGCTCAATGCCATCCTCTGCCCAGCGTTTTATTTTGGTCTTGTAATTGTTGTCTGCTACAGAAGCTACTTACAGCTACAGAAGACAAATGACAGGCAAAAAGCAGCTAAGAACCACTGAATTTGTCCAAAAGCATTACATGGTATATATTTCATTCTGTAACTTAACCAGGCAGCCACAATAAAAGCCCCAGACATCTCCCCTTGTCCAGAAGCAATTCAGGCCCGGGGGAATGATCTTGAATAGTGGCTAATGCGGGTGATGCCATCTCTAACGCAACAAGGTCAAAATATGTAATTAGCATTTTTCTCTCAGGGTTTCTCTCTCTTGCTGTGGTGCTCGCTGCTGGCTCTCCCGGCTGTGGGCCGGCCTCCCTCGCTGCAGGGGACATCAGGAACGAGCTCCAGTGAAGACAACAGCAACAGCCCAGCAGCAATCAGTTTCTAAGGGTACTCAGCACTCACTGGTGCCAACTCAAATGTTACAATGAAAGCTCAACTCAGCCATCCAAGAGGTTGGTCTTCCCTTCATATTGGATTTTATCAGATCAACACTTATAGCAAGAAGCAAAATCAGAGGCTAAGAGTGGAACATGTGAACTGGGTAAAAGGGACCTCACAAGAGCTGTTGGCATTCCAGGATCACAGCAATACACTTTCACTGGGAACTTGGCACTTCCAGTGGAGTCTTAAAGGCATTAAAAAGGTAAAGAGTTGCCATGACAAGGAGAGCATTTGCTGCAGGTTCTGTGGGACAATGCCTGTAGTAAAACCTCCACCCTCCTCTCTGCACATTGGTAACTGTAAGTCATTTATGTATTCCAGGGGCATCTCCAAAGGATGGACTCCAAACAGAAGGTGCTGGGGAGGCAACAAAACTTTATGGCATGGTGTAGATTTGTTCTTCATATGGAGACCTGCTATTATCTTTATTAGGCTCACGTCCCCCTCTCCCAGCACGTCCTCTGTGTCTGCTCTTCCATCTCACCTGCATCCCTCTCCCTGAGCCGGCTGGGTGCTGCTGTCATCCCTTCCAAGGCAGGAGCCGGGCAGCCGGGAGGAAGAAGAGGTCACTGCCTGTGGCACAAGAGCCTGTAATAAATCAGCCCCAATCTCCCACACTGCTGCCCGAAGCAAAGAGCATATCTTTAATTCTGTCTCACAACAAACACCACAACCTGTGATGTCTCCTTGATTCATATATCTCTCCCCCATTTTCCTCCCTGGCAGTTTTCCTCTCTTTATCTCTACCTGAGAACCACAGCACACTTGAAATCTGTCAGATGGTTTCCATTTGTATCCAGAAATCTCAGTATTAATAATACATTTTTACCCTATTATTTCTAGTTTCAGTGAAACTTCACAGCAAGCTGACAAATTCTGCCTTATAAACACTTCCATGACACGATTTCATGAAGTCTGGATGATACCTAAAGCAGAACAGAACTGCCACTCAATCCCATGACTGCTTTGAGGAGGGATGCTCATATCCCTTCTACTGGTACCTGGGGTTTGCTGTCATCAAGTTATTTCAAGTAAATGAAAAGGTGCACATTTCAAATCCCAGCTACGGGGGAAAGTCCAGCTGTCCTCTCCTCTGAGATATAAGGAAAGGAAAGCAAAAATCACCTATTCTCCATAGAACAAGACAATAAAACAGGATAATCTGAAGAGCCATGCAAGAAATTTCAATGTTCACTATTCAAAAGATTACCATTCCTTTTAGTTTTTTCTTTTACTTCTTGCTCTTTCACAAAGCCCCTCAACCTCCACAATCTGTGCCTCTCTCTTCTTCAAATCACAGTGATCCAATTTCACCCCATGTCCCCATCTTTCCTATTGCTCTCCTCCAGCTCTCTAAGGCCTCTACAGTCCTGCCCAATAGGGAGACAGAAACCTCAACCCTTTCTCTCCTCCTCACCTTCCATAGAATTATCTTTGATAATACTGCTTGAGTTACGTGATCTGCATTCACTCTGTTTGTTCCTGGCAAGGTTTCCTTGGCTGCTCCTGCACTGACAGAGCTCCTCACTTGCACTTGCATATCCTGTGTTCTCCTCTCCTGGAGTTCACCTGTGTCTCTGCCGTACCACACACTCCCAGCAGCTCAAACACACCCCAGCCCCACAGGCGTGTGATCCATGACTCACAGTGCAAGTCAGCACTTAAGCTGCTTTCCCAAACCCAAATCCAAATCATCTGACCAAGCACGCTGCAGTGCATAAACACAATCCACCTCAAAAATCAAGTTGTGTGACCAGGCGTCATTTGCTGAAGGAAATTTCTCCCTTGCTACTTCAGAACACAGCAGAATTTCTGGACAATCTCAACGCTAAAAAAATGCCTCTGCAGTCTGAGTTGGTCCTACTGCCTCAGCTCAACTGCTGTAGAAAGGCTTTTCTCAATAACATTTATTACTTCTAGTATCCCAGGTGAAAATTAAATATAGTGTGGATAAATCAATAATAATAATAGTAGGTATGATACACAAATTAACCTGGTGCTGACATTAGAACTGAAAAAGTCAAAGCCAATAGTTGTTGGCAGCCACATCTGGCATCTGAGTCTACACCAAACACAGCTGGAGTTGCTCATTTAGTAGGAATTTAACATGAGGTGAGAAATCCCCATCACATGGCAGAGGTGTGCAGCCAGGGCGGACGCAGCTGCAGAATGGATTTTGCTGCAGTCCAGTCCCACAGCACAGCACCAACAGGGGATGCACAGAAACACAAGCTAGAGCAATGGGGATTCCTAAACAACTGGAATATGGACAACTGTGGGGATGCCAGCAGAGCTAGAAAGCTGTATTCTGGAACCATTATTTAATCAGTAAACACAGGGGGCCTAATTTTGTTCTCAACTACTGTGATATAAAAAGTTACAGTGGAATCAGAGTAATCTCACTGCAAGAATAAAGCATTAATAACAGAATCAAATTTGTACTACCTGTGAATCAATGGGAACAGCATTTGCTGTGCTTCTCTGACTTACTGTGCTTCAGGATTTGTGGCAGCCCCTCCACTTACAATGGGAGGTACAGCAGTCACTTCCACTGGTAGTAAATGATACCCTCGAGCAGGTGCTGCAGAAAATCTTATGAATAGCTGTCTCAGGGCTGCTCAAACAGAAAACAGATATTGCATTTGAAAAAGAAGAAAAATAAGAAAGGCACATAGTAGCCTTGTTTAGACGTCTCAACAATAACAGTAGCCTTGTTTTGACGTTAACATTTACCAATCAAAATTACATGAAGGTGATGCTCCTTGTTTTGTCTATTTGAGGTTTTAAATAACATCATCCATTATTAAAAAAGCAAAGATGTTTACTGAATTGCTCAAGTTTCTTTATAACTTGGACCCACTGACAAAATTTTGGACTCTGAACTTACCCACCAGGCTAGAAGCATGAGATCCTTGCTTGTTCCCACCATGTGCTACCACAAGCTAGAGATGCTTCCTTTTACAGTGGAGTCTTTTAAGTAAATGTCATCAAAGATTTCTAACTGCCTATTTTTTCTCCCCTAAATCACCTGTCATAATTTCTCTATTCCAGCAAAGTACAATTCCTTTTAAGGAGCCAGAAACTGTGGGACTCTGTCTCCAGGTTCAAATCACGTTTATCGTATTTAATGTGTAGATAAAGAGTTAGACTGAAATAGTATAAGGGGTTACAAAAAACAGCTCCTATTGTCAATTTTGACAATATCAAATTTTTGAGTGCTTGACTCTGTCTTCAAATGTTCTTTTAATAGAAATCCTTGAAAATTATTCTCAGGTTTTGGAAAGAAAAGAAAAAATTGGAGAGAAAAATTACAGTGCCAGGATGGAAGCTAAACGTGAATCTACAGAGATTTGCACAAAGCTTCATGCCCAGCCGAATTTTAATGGGGCTTTTAAAAGCACATCCTCAACACAAAGGCAAAGCCATGACAGATTTCAAGCTTTTAATGACTCAAGTTCTTCAGTGAAGACCAAATACACACACATAAGTGAAACTATTTTCCTCATGCCTCTCTGATAAATAGCTTATCTTTTGCTTTATCAACAAAACCTGCCCGAAGCAAATGCAGAGTATATTTGGGTTCCGATAGCTAAACTAGGACAACAGAAAGCAGGGTCTTAAAAATGGAAGTTTTGAACAGTGCTCACCACATGTAGCTTTGCTACTTCCATTTTACTGCCAACACAGTTCCTGTGGCAGTGATGCACAGACTCCAACCCCCAAAAGGGAAGGTGAATAGGTGCCTTTGTTAAGCAATCTCCAACAAAGGAAAGGATAAATTGCAAGGTAAACCGTTGCTATACCTTTTGTGAAGTACAGCAGCAAAATGCTGTGAATAAGGATAGAATATCCAGGTACCCTCATTCCCCACTCATGTCCATCATTCCCTTCTGGGAGGGTATGCAGGAGGGCTGGACGCAGACTACATGTAAAAACTCCAACCTACACAGGCAGCTGTGGCCTTCAGGAGCTTCTGGAAATATCCAGCAGGATAACTGCACAGACAGCACCTGGACGAGGAACACGCAGCACTGAGGAAAAGCCACTGCTCCTGGGAAGACAGGGGTATCACTACTGCAGATGCTTGCACTCCTTTATTCTCAGACTCCAAAGCACCACTCCTGAACACCACCTCTCCTCTCACCTTAACCTCCTCAATCAGCATGTTCTGTGCAGTACTGGATGACTGGGTCATTTTCACAACCTACAGTCCCCCAAATGCTGCTATCAGAGACCCCATGTGAACTCATGCAGAGAAGGGTACAGTCTGGCATCACACAATTATATTTTCTCCAGTGCTGCTTCTTTAAAAAGAAAAAAAATACGCACAAATCTCCAAAACACACTGTCATTGTGATGAACCACTTGTAACAGTGCCCCAGAGGACCTGCAGCAGCCCCAGGGAGGGCACTGGGAGCTGAGGTGTGGGGTTGCCACCACGGGTGGGAACCTGCCAGGACAGGAACTCCTGCAAGTAACTTCTAAGTAATGTGAAAATGTAACATTTAATTTGTCCATAAATCAATTTACCTCCAGTGTATTTCATACATAGAGAGCATCCATTACCTCAAGTCCTAAACATCTTCTGAATGAGGGGAAATGAACCCCCACAACCACACTGAAATCAATCAAAACTAAAAATCATTAGCACCATGTCTTTCCACCCTCCCCCTTCCAATTTAGTTAGTGTCAAAAGAGTAATGAGTAATCAGGAAAATTCCTGTTAGGCTTATCTTTCAGTCCAGTGGGATCTCTAAATCCTTTATCAGCATTCACAATGAAAAATAAGGTAACACCCACACTTGTTTAGCCCAGGCTAGACATAGTCTGATACACGTTTGCAGAGTGACTGGAATTTACACTGGGCAGGAATCCAGTTTTCCAGGATCTTCCTGCACCCTCACTGTGCCCAAATCTGTGCGGAAGCATCCAAAGAAGCAACAGCATCTCAAAGTTTCCAGAGTCCTTCAGTGACCCTTTTCATAAACTGCATTTCAACCACTGGTGTATGATCCCCGCTCTCTTCAAGACAAACGTGTTATTGGTTTATAGCTTGAGAAACAAACTGCCAGGGCCACGGGGACTTTATAATTTTATTTGTATTCTGGAAAAACCCTTGTGCCACAAACTCCAGTAATTCTTTTGCAGGCATCACTGATTTCTCTGGGAGGGACACTGGAAAGCACTGCAGCAAGGATGCTCCGCTGCTGACACAGCTCTGTACCAAAGGCTCAGCTGAGTCATCCCCGCTCCGCAAAGCCTTGGTCTGAGGCTCCCAGGTGGCCATGGATTAAAATTTGTTATGCAGCCTGGAATTCCAGCGCTCAGTGACCTCAGGGGATGAAATCTTGTGACCTCCTGACTCTCAGGGAGCGACTTTACCATTATTGCTGCCACTTTGCACACCAGGGAGTGTGTAAAGCCCTCTATACAGCACAAGACAGACTTAGAAAAGATCCAAATTCATTGCACTGAGATCCTCCAGCATCACATGGCAAGAGCTGCTTCACATCTTTTTTTTCCTCTACAACAGGAAGGTAGAATGGTCACAATGCTAAAGGATCAGCAACTTTCCCCATCACATCCCACCCACGTGGTGGAGCATTCCCTGCGTGGGTATCACCACCAGGAGCAATGCTTGGCTCTCTTCATCCTTTTCATACTCAACCAATGCAGCAGAGACCACACAGCGCATCCCAAGTGAACCAAAATACAACTTTAGGTTACTATTTTATGCATGTCTAGATCAGAATCGCATAATTAGCTGCCAGAAGTCAATGCATAATCAAATAAGACAGCAAAGATAATTAAAAAACCCAACAACATAAACCAACCCCAAATTATTAACATAAATGGCAAGACTTATTTCCATGAGAAATATTCACAACAAAAGGTGAAGGCAAAAGAATACCAGAAACAAATACTTTGGAAGCTCATTACTTGGTCACCTAGAAGAATTTCCACTAGACACAAGAAAATACTGGAAAATCTGGAGAAACCACAAACTTCAGGAAATTCTGCAAAGACTAAACCTCCTGTCAGAGCCAGTGCTCATAAAAGAGCTCATTCATCTTACATATTTTGCCTAGAAAACATAAATCCCTGGGCTAACCTGAACCACAGCACAGTGAAAGGGTTCACACAGGAGGAATTCTGTTCTGAACACAAACTGGCTTCGAAAAAGCAAGATGAAACTTTTTTCTTTAGCAGCCTGTGCATATTACTCCAAGGGCAAAAAGAAATATGTTATGCACAAATATATCCAGCACTGGCTACTGCTGGAGGCAGAATGTCAGCCACAAAGGGCCAACAGACTGATCCCACATGACAATCCTATATTTCTGTGTATTTAACCATATAATTAAAACCTGCTGCTGCTACACATACTAATTAGATGGACAGCATTTCATTTCAGGAGTCGGCACCCCCTTGACTGACAGCGTGGCAGCACCAGGTGCCTGCAGCAGCCAGGCAAAAGCTTTGCTGTTCAGAAATGACAGCGCTGGCTCATCAGAGGACACCCTGGGAGGGCTGGATGGGGGATTAACAGGAATTTCCCCTCCACTGCATAAATTTCATTAAAGTCACCAAAGGTTGGACGGTTCCAAGTGTAAGAGACAGATCCTGTAACCACCTTGCAAAGAACCAGGGGCAAAGCCAGGTTCCAGGAAAATCCACTGGGGCCTCAGCAGAGGATGCTCCACAGTAAGTCTGAGAAGCTGTAATGCAGGACTTTAGGTAATTAAAGCTTCACTTGCTGTTTCCAGGGTCAGTACAGTGTCCAGTTCTGATCACGGCTGTAGCTGCTGCCATTTGCAGCTCGGCAGAACATTCTAAAGCAGTTTAATCATTGCATAGGAAAATCTGCACTGAGGGAGAACATGACTTACACTGATCTAATTTATCCCCCCTTCACTGACGACCCACAACATCACAGGTGCATGTCTGCAACCACAGGAAAAAAAAGTTCAACCCTGGCTCCAGGTGCACCTTTTTAAACATTATCCCCACAGAACAGCCTCAGCACCAAGTGCAAGACTCCTGCAGACCTTCATCTGGTCTTCAGACATCTCATGGCCACTCCCGTTTATTCACAGCACTCCCAGTTCCCAAAAAAAGACAGAAGACACTTCCACATAAGAAACAGCAGCCACAAACCATACAAGAACAGAGTTCTGTGGATTCAGAACAACACAAGCATCAGAGGCTCAGGGAAACTCCACCACTCTTGCACACATTGAAGCTCACAAAGCATCAATAGTTAGACTGACCACACATTCATTTACACATCAGCCCGGGCTTTAACCTAATTGCTTTCTGCATACATAAACTCAAAGGAAAAATAGTTCATCTCAGACCTCAACCGATCACAGCAACACAAGCCCAGTGGGCTCAGGCCAGAGCTGGGCTGGCTGCTCTGCAGGTGGGGCAGCTCCACACGCAGCACAACCTTTGGTCATTGGATGTAGCACAGTTCACTCGCTCTCCTAATCCCTGTCACTCAGCTGCCTTCAGGAAACCAAGGGCTGTAATCACCACGCTGCCTTTTAACTGAAAAGACAGCGTTAGATTCCATCAGCCATTTCACTGTCACGCTGCATTGTCCGCACAGGATAATGAGCCCGAAGGCTCTGCTGCTCCCAGCACCGCAGTTTGAGAGGGAACATATTCCTGCACGGCACACAGTGACAGGAGCCTGCCCTGGAGCACAGGGAGACCCTGCAGACACTTGTAGGGACAAGGCACACCTGTGCCTCTGCTCGGGTGTTTCTGCCTGGAGATCTGAACTGTGGCTTGGCGTTCAGTCTTCCCAGTTCTCACAGCAGAAACTTGCCCTCATGGGCAACATGAACCATGAACCCTCATGGATACAAAGACACTGAACCCTTCTTTCAAGGGTCTCTCTGGCTAAATAAATAAGATACGTTGATAATGATAAAAGTATCACTTTTATCATTAATTAAATAATCATTAAAAATTTATCACTTGAGAAAAAAAAATTGTTGTGTTTCATAGAAACTGCTGAGTATCTGTAAGGGAAATTATTTTAGGTTGTAACTTACCTGATTACATCTTACGGGTTTTGCTTCTTTTTAGTTCATCCTGGTTATTACAAAAGTGGGTTGTTTATAATCAGCACTCATTTTCACATTCCTAAGACATACTAATAGCTGAGCTATAGCACTGTAGTGAAGTGTTAACTGCATTTTTCCAGCACTTCTCTTCACCTTTCCACTCTCCACTGACAAAAAAATCTTTTCCAGCTGAGTTCAGCAAACCTGCATATCTGAGTGAAGGCAGCAAGGCCTCGCACTGAGTCACAGCCAGTTTAGGTACAAACAGTTCCAAAGCAAAATGAAAAACAAACAAACAAAGCCAGCAACAAAATCTGGGATGCTTATTTAAAGCTACAAACTGTTGATCTAAAAAGTTGGTGCTGGCTAGAGAGAAAAATAGACTCAGAACATTTTAATTTGTGAAATGTTAGCAAAATTTACCAATGGGGAATACCAAACTAAGCTATGGATAATTAAGGTGCTAATAAATAACAGTACGAGTCAGACTCCAAGCTCAGTGACACTGGAATAAATCCAGTCGAAATTTACAGTGGCATGACTGGGACAGCTCTGTCCTTACAAATCTATCCAACTGCCAGCAGGAAGAATTTTAGTTGCAGAGAACACAGGTCAAGGAGGCCTCATCTACCTGCACCCTGTACCCCTCCTGCCTGTTCTGCCTGCATGCAGTTTAACTGGGCAGCATCATTCACAAACAGCAGTCTCCCCCTTTCTGCACTGCACCTTAATATTGTAATTATTTAATCCTACGTTATGTCATCCTGAGCTCCCTGCCTACACACAGCTTCCAGAAAGCAACTCACATGTAAACCATACAGCAACTATTAGTCCACACATTATGTAAGCAATAATCTGGAGAGCGGAGGGGGGAGGAAGGAACAAATCCATAGCATTAGAAGGCTGGCTAAATGCCCCGTTTCCAATGAATGTCAATTTGCTGGTTACCTGAACAGCACAGGGATTACAGATTTCACCCATGCTGACAGATGGCATTTTCCAGTTTTGATCCATGACACATTTAAAGGAATACATTCATGAAGCAAGACACACGACAAAGAGTAAAGGGCCTGAGACAGGAAAACACAGACTGCATTAAGCATGCAAGATTCAAGCATGCAAGATTCAAGCATGCAAGATTCAAGCATGCAAGGTTTTGCTTTGCTGTCACACCAGGATTGATCCCATTAACTTCCATGGGGACAGGCCTGATTTACTCAATTGTAAACAATCAAAATGAGGCCTGTGGCTCGAGTCCAACAGAGCAATTCATTTTCAGCACTGCAGGCTGCCCGGGCTCCATCAGGGCCAGGCACGCTCGGGAATTTGCCAGAACGAGCCACGGTGCGCTCGGAGAGGCGGCAGCTCCCGGATGCACCTGGCTCATCCCGCTTTCACTTCATCCAGGCGCTCGGCAGAAGTACTGTAGGATGAAAAAGGTACTTTTACTTGTGACGTGGAAGCAATTAACCAGCACTGGGTCCAAGCTGTCCCCTTCACTGGTTGAACAAATACAAATCCCCTGGAGGAGCAGCATAAATGTGACACAGTCTCTTACTGTTCCCCAGGCAGGCAAGTCTCAGGCTGAGAGCTGTTCCTGGGCAGAGGTGAGTGTGCAAGGGCAGACAGGAGACACAGCATCACTAAGGGTGAGATAAAATACATTAAAGTGTGCTACTGAACACCACATCCTTACATGCCAAAGAAAATTTCCAAGGTTCCTGTTTGAAATCTAAACAAAACACACCTTTATCTGCTCCTGATTTCACTCTCTCCCCTTTCTAGGTATTCTCAAAGACTAAGAAAGCTATGGGCTACAAACTCTGCTCTCATGCCCAGATTTCACTTACTGGTTTTTAAAATAGTTTAAAATTTTGTCGATTTTATTCATTTTATATAAGCCCCAGTGATCAATCATGAAGTAAAGGGTATGAAGTAAAAATGCAATAAACATTATTGCTTCACAGCTGTCTGGTGGCCCATGTAGGACCAGCTGATGGCATTAATCCAGGACCTAATAGAGAAGCTTATACCTTCAGATTAACATTAATTGGCATCCTTAGGGCAGCACAAGCAAAGAAGCCAAGGACCAAATGGGCCACAAAAACTCAGCAAACCACTTCTCCCTCAGCTGAGGGGAGGCAGACAGGCAGCCTGCAACGGAGAAACTTCTTTGTTACTCCCAAGGAGAGGCAAACACACAGACAGTGCCCTGACAGGTCTCTGCAGAGGGTGACAGATGATTTCATAGACAAGGAAGTTTTAAACAAAACAAATAATAAAAGGCAGAGGGAGCAGATTGCCTCTGATGTGACCAGAGACATCCTTTGAGGATGCTAATGGAGTAGAGAATTGATTATAAAGCTTGTCTTTTTTGCAGCACACACAGTAAAGAACAAGTGCTTGAATCAAACATGAGCATGCATAAAGATGCCCTTCCCTGGAAGACAGCTTTAGACTCTGAATTTCTGGCAACAAAATGTGCAAAACACTAAAATATTTATCAAACAGCTTTAGTCCAAAGACCCATGCACAGGCTCTGGGCTATTTTGATGTGGGCAGACCAGGGGGCTCTTGGTACCTTAGAAAATATCAGCTCCTCAGATTGACTCTTTCTGTTAAAACTGGAGATTTTAGTTCTTACTGACAGGATTCAGTGTAAATGCAGCTGTTAGGAAGCTAACACCACCAGTGACTTCTCCTTCCCTGTTTATTTGGAGTTAGGAGGAGATTTTTGTTTGGTTTCTTCTCAGAAAATTCTGGTAACTTCTTCCTCTGGACAGGAGGAAGCACAGTAATACGTGGTCTTATGCCTCAACACCTGGGCATCACATGGAATTCTCAAACAGGTCCCACGTGAAAATCTGCCCCTCTCCCACATAAACAAACAAGACTTCTCGTTATTATATCAACTTGTTTAAAAAAGAAAGTTTCAGACTTGCTTAAGCTCTCAGGATCCAGGTCACAGGAAAACTGCCTGTCACACACTTCCCAGCTTCTGACATGTCAGCATGTAAATGCTCCCAGCAGGAGCCTGCTTGCACCTGCTGCTTCCCCCTCTCCCCTTTGCCCCCCTCGCCATCCCAGAGACAGTGACGGGTTTGGCACTGTGACACTGAAGCAAAAGGCACCTTTTCCTTGGAGCCAGTGCTGTGCCACTGCTGTCAGCAATATATTCACTGAGAGGGTTCACACTCCCCAAACTGAGCTGGAACTATGAATTCTAACTAAGCCTGACTTGTGTTTTAGATTGGACATGCTTACACAGAGGAGGGTGGACTCCCCTCCCCACCTTCCCATGGCCAGCTCGCTCCTGACCCGAACAACACACAAGGAATCAGCTGGCACCAAAACCACGTGTTGAACACGGAGCAAGTCTATCACAAGGCTTGCCACTGATTCACAGGACATTCAGATGGTCCACGATGTTTTCAGGTTGGTAAAGGAGGATGGGATATCTCAAAGAGAGTCTTGGGTTCAACGAAGGTAAGTTGCCTCAACCAGCAGCTTCTAAGTATGATAAACAGTCTGGGGGAAAAGGCCTCAGCAACCATTGAGCTGCACAAGCAACACCATCTCAGCCACCACCTCACTGTGTCTTGATCTTGTTGGGACCCCACTATGTGGGTACAAAGCTCCCACAGAGGCAACTAAAAGCACAAAACGTGGACCAACGTTAAAGCGACCCTCATTACCCAAGGAGCCGGGCTATGCAAGTCAATTCAGTAAATAAAAACAAAATGCTGGCCAAGAATCCTTCTCCAAAAACTACTTTGCATGCAACTGAGTACCAGTAGCCAATTAATTTAGGAGACGGAGTACACTTTCCAAAGACATCAGTCCCATGGTAATGATGCCTGTACCAAGAGATCAGCAGGGGACGTGGGGGAAGGAAAGGGGTTAGGGAGAGTTGCCAGGCTGCTGTTCAAGGAAGATGCTTTGATCTAAGACAGAAGGAAAAAAAAAAATTAAGCATCCTTTAGACTATATCAGCATGGTTTATTTATCAAGCTAGAACCTATTACAACTGTACTGATTGCTTTGAAGTTCCCTGGCCTATGTCAACTGTTTATTTATGATTCCATAATTGAGTTATGTCAGAAGTGCCAGCCCAGGGATTAGACTGCTTCCTAAGGGACAGCAAACATGAGTCTGTTTTAACTCCATGGTGCTTCAATGCGGGCTGTCAGGATGCACCGGCTTCTGTTCCAAACCGAGCTGCTCTTCCCTAAGGGCTGAAAGATGTTGAGCGCTCCATGACAGTGACACTAATAACTTGATTGAGGGAGGCAAAGGCTGCCACTGAACAAACCAGCATCTGCCAGCTGCGCTGCATCGGGAATGCCCATTTCACCCGTGGGATCAGGAACATATGGAGCTGATGCTGCTGGTCAGGGGTGGGAACTGAGCTCCACCAGAGTCATGATACTAAGCAGGGACAGTCAGAAGTGAAATGTTACTAATTTTTTCTTTTAATTTGCCATGATTTTTCTCTTCCCATACTCCACCCATCCAGCCACAGGGAAAACAAACCAAAAAACCCCCAACCCAGAGATCAAAACGTCCCTCACGCTCCATGCACAGCAAAACCCAACTGAACTGAAACCACGAAACATTTTCTATGGGGGATCTGCCTCCACCAGGGCCAAGCAGCTCTCTACAACACATCCTAGGGCTTTTTACGTTCCAGCTTTTGGTTGAATATTTTTGAAGAATACTGCTTTCATAGATTTTATTTCCCAGCTTCTGTTAGCTTTCTTCTTGGCAATACATTATCAACTATAACACAGTCATTAACAATCTAATGCTCTTTCCCACTTAGGGAGAAGTCTTTCACAACACTACACCCACTTCCCCTCACCTCACACATAGGTGAACATGTGCAGGTCTTTTCCTCCTAATCTTCCACTTCCTTCCCCCAGTTTTCATGCTGCCATCTGCCTCCATTGCTTCCCTTGGACCAAAAATCCAGCACAGAAAACAAATATTTCACTGTGCAAAGCCATCATTACCCCCTTCTCCTTTCCCTCTTTATCGTTCTCTGGAGATACTATTAAAGAGGCCCTTTTATTTTTTTTAACTACTCTCTCACTTCTCCCTTTCCAGCAAGTTTTGCACTCCTCAAAGAATAGTATCCCCTGAGTTTTAAAAGCCTAGTTATGTTTATTAGAGGTCATTATCACCAAGGTACAAGGAATTCACAAACACCTGTGCCCCACAGTGCTTCTGTGCTGTCAAGGCACAGCACATTTAATTTCTGAATGAGGAACTGGGGCTCAGGGAACAAGGCACCTGATCAGTGTCTCACACACAGGAAAAAGCCCAAGTCTGTAGTCTGAACGTTTAAAAAGAATACGTAAAACAAAACAAAGAAAAAGCACACAAAAAACCCAAACCAAAAAAAAGTGCAAACAAATGAAATTCCCCCCCAACTTTTTCTCAAGCACTTGGAGTTCACTAATGAGACACCAGTTGAAATATCTGACCTCTGACTAAATCCATAACGTTTACTAATTTTAACCAGCTTCCAAGGTACAGCATGACCAGAGCATTCAGAGTCCCTGGGTCTCACCAGTGTGGGTACCAGTGAGGGAAGCTGAACATGTTACATGCAGCTCTTTTAATTGTGTCTTATTGAGTCTTCAAAGTCCACATCAGCTGCCAAATGTAATTTCTTCTGGGCTTTGAAGCACTTATATCCTAACTTCAAAAATTTCTCGGCCACAGTCCCTCCTTGTCAACTCATGGCTTACCAGTAACAAATGTCATTGACCTGGCCCTCCCTCCTCTGCTACTGCAGGTGGCATGCTTGACACCATGGTTTTAACTATACCCAATAAAATCTCATATTGTAAATTTTAAATTATTTCAAATTCTTTTACTTCTTGTTTTTTCCTCACACACACCTTCCATAACCATCCAGCATTTCAGTACACTGGCACTTTTCTAATTCATCCTTCATTAAAAAATAACTCTATCTTCAGTCTCTCTCTCTGTACAGGAGGAAGCTGACAATTTAAAAGCCCTCAGTCCTCTCAGCCAGTTTAAGAGCATATTTGATGAACACAGCCATGTTCAAACCCAGTGTAATGCTTTGAGCTTAAGACATTCTAAAATTCCAGAATGTAACCTTGAGTCCCACAGCCCTGGGCATCCTAAACGTCATGGATTTTGTGCTCCTGAATTCATCACCTCATTTCTTCATTTATCTTTGGCACTAGAAACATGTCTGAGAAAACTACATTTTTCTTTATCACCTGGATGATATTGCACTGTTTATTTCCACAAGCAATCGAGGGAAGTCCCACCAAACCACCTCTCTCTTTTCCACATGTGTCTGAGTGCTGAGAGAGTGAATGGTTCTTCTGTTTGTGATAAAGAGTGCTCAGGAATGGCTCTGCTCTCTGGGGCAGTCTTGCAGAGTAGAAATGGTGATGAACCAGAATTCAATTATGTAATGAGAAATTGCTTTAATTAGCCAGTTAATTGACTCCTCGATTGCAATAACTAAAATCACTTGTTTTTACAAGGCACACTATTTTTTACCTAAGGGCTCCCAGGAATCATCTCTGCCTCTCACTTCCCTCCACATCAACTAAAACTAAAAAGGATCCAAGAGTGCTGGCATGCAGGAGGATCACACATTTGATTACTGCTTTGGAGCAGCCCCAAAAGAAATTCTTAAGAAGGGGACAGACGTTCAGAGTAGCACCAGGGTAATGAAACAGTCTTCCTTTGGTGGAAAGAAGCCTGAACTTAAAGTAGGTGAAACGCAAATCAATTGGGCTGCCTTAATCCTGACTTCTTTTTACTTTTGTTCAAAGTGTCCCAACTCAGAAAGTTGTGGATTTTTCAAAACAAGCAAGATCCGAGATCTATGCACATGACCAAGAGAGCTGCTCAAATGTCAAAGAAGGGGTACACAGTACCGTGGCAATGTCCTTAGGATACAGTTCGGGGGCAGTTACACAATGAAGCAGTTCCAGATGTCTCAAAGATGAGCATGAAAGACAATCCAGGTCGCTTCTGCAGCACACTGAACCCAGTGCCTAGTCCAGGATTAGGATATTGCACATAGACCCAAGACAGATGGCAGAATTTAGCTTCAGAAAGCTGCCTTTGTTTACTGCAAGTTTGGATTTGGCAACCCATTTAAGAAGGATGTAAAATTCTACTCTGAAACAAAGAAAAAGAGAACACGACTCTTGAGTCAAGCAGTGCATTAGCACAAGGGAATTCCCTGATCTGGAACAGGAGGTATTGCTAATGCAGACAGTCACCAGACCTCACACAGCAATGACAGCTAAGAAGAGAGAAAGGGTCAGACTGGAATGAACCATCAATCTCTCTGTCCCAGGGCTCTGCACCCTGCTTTTCCCTTGGAGAGCTGCAAGGGTTTATGAAGAATACTTCTTGTAGCACAGAATCAGCACCACTATCCTAGGTTACAGTGTAAGATGTGCCCAAAAAATATTCTATCACCATCTTCATGAGCTGTTGGGACCAGGTGGGG